>BRDA01000772.1:79265-123331 GCA_036984385.1 Crenuchus spilurus
TAAATAGATAAATACATAAACAGAGATATATATATATATATATGATGAAGAGACAAATACATAAATAGATAAATAAATAGATGTGTCATGTGTCGTGGCCTTAAAAATGAAAAACAAACAAACAACAATAATAATAATAATAATAAAACATTGGCTAAATTATCACATGTCCACAGTACCTACAGGATTTAATCATTTTCAAAATATTTTGACCTGTCACAAGTCACATATCTATTATGAATGAAGCTATTTCAAATTCTCCTTGATTTTAATGGGGTATTTTTCTTGGAGAGGCTGCCCAAACGTATTTGTGTGTCTTGCTGGTGGTGAGACTCTAAAAAGGGTCCCCAAATTGCTTTGTAGCTAGAATCTCTATTCTATTTATTTCTAAGGGTAAAATGTGTAGACTATTGAACTACCGGTATTCAGAGCAAAAATAATCATATCAGACTGTATCAGGCATTAAAGGGCGCATATAATGAAAAAAAAAACACTTTTTCAATGTTTTAGCATAGGCCTGAACATGTGAAATTCAATGGGTAGTTCAGAATTGGGCTCCCCAATTACACAAAATTGGACTCATTAGCATGAACTCCACCCCAATCTAATTAGCTCAATTTTGTATTTGTGAGGCAGGAGGTTTGTCCCAACTGTGCATGAAACACTATTTAAGATATATACTATGTACTAATTGTAGTAGTATGGACTTTGGCAGGTTAGTGATCAGATGCTCTTAATGTACTAATGTATTTTTTAATAACAGAAAGTTATGAAGTGTTGCTACACTAACATAATTTTTATTATACCTAGCTGTCACGGTGAGCTGCCATTCGACATTTTTTCAAACATTTCCAGACCTGAGTAGCTCCTCTCTTTTGATAACATATTGCATTGTGGGAAAAGTAGTATCTGTCAACAACAAAAGTACTCAAAAGTTAACCGGCAAAATTTTGAGTACACTTTGACACTATTACATTGTACATAGTCAAAAACTAGTGTTTAGTGTGAAACACCAAGATAGTTAACTGAGTGTCTATATTTGTGGAAATCACAAAACTGAGTGCTTTTTCAAAATGAGTCATTACAAATTAGGGCTGTAAATACAAAACATTTCCTAAAAGAGGGATTAATACTAGCTGTCATTGGCAATACAGGCGAGGGAAATATAATTATTTCTGCTGTTTCAGATAAAATTGAAGGTTAGGTTTGAATTTCATTTTCCACCTTAAATGACATGGCAGTTACATTAATTCTAAGAAATTTTCATTTCCACCTTAAATGGAGCAGTAGTTAAATCCCGACGCCTTGTAGGAAATGCAAGTAAGAAGCTAACTTCAGCCTATGATTTCTGCTGATTTTAAAGAGAGACACAAGAAGTTGATGTGTACTTGAAAATTTGTGTGATGACAGAGCTTAATTCTCATTGGCTAGAATCTGAACCTCTCTGAAAAGAGGGTGTAGTGAGCAGGAACAATCAGACCAACTGTTCTGTTCAGGGTTGTTTCTAAAGGCTGAGAAAGGATACTGTTATGCTTTAAACATTTGATATTTCAAACAAAGAATGTTACAGACATTTAATTTAGAAGCTTGTGGCTGAACTTGGCCTTATTAACTAAATTAACTTGATATGACTAAGCTTATAACTTAGCTTGAATTGGCTTACTTACCTGGGTAAACTTGGAAATCCTGCTTTGTGGAAAACCCCTCTTGCTCTGTTAAGATAACCTAATTAAAACTTGTTTACAGACTAATTAAAACTCCAGTTCCCAAAAAGTGAAGTTTTCACTCTTGAACACGTTTTGCTTAGTCTGAACAGAAACAGAGAAAGCAGACATTCTTGTGGGTGATGTCAGGAAATTACCTGCTGCTGAAGTGCAAAAAATGCCAAATTCTAGGACAGGTTCATATGAAGTTAGTCAGAGATTCTGCTGGTGTTTAACAGCATGTTCAAAATATAGCATTTAAAAGTATAAAATATGTCAAATGCTGCTCTTAAACAGTTAAACTTAAGAGATGTATTTTTATAATACATTTATAATGAAAAACTAACATAGTTCTTAATTACAGTAAATGCACATGACTGTTTCAACTTTGAAAGTACACTGGCCTCTTGTGGTTGTCCTGTGTAAATGCCCAACACAAGAAATATCAGAATACAAAAATCACTGTATGTTCACTGAGTATAAACAATCAGTGTATATGTAACATTATTCTGTACTCTGTCACTCGCTTGCTGTATTTTTGTGTATTTTTTGCTCTGTGGAGCTGTCAAACTGACACATGTATCACTGTGTGCTTAACAACTACAATTACAATTACAACTACAATTAGACTTACACTGGCTTTCTACTACTTCTCCTTTACCTTATTGCAAAATGTAATGATAACAATAAAAACAATGCATAGTTTTGGAAATGAAATAGACAATTCATACAGGAATGCCTCATTTCAGATATACACTGATGAGCCATAAGTAAAAGTCTCAATAAAAGTGAAAAAAGTGGTGCTTCAGTTTTAGTTTTATAATACATTTCAAGTTTTTATGAATAAGTGTGTAAATAAAATTTTAAGATCTTAAAAACACAAGAGTTTAAGGAGAATTTAAGAAGTGATTTTAAGTAGAAAAAGTTGCTGGTATATCAACATTCTGAAATAGTTTCCTCAGTGATATTCAACTTTGGTGTACAGGTCTAGGAAAATCCAGAAACTTTATTATAAAGAGTCCACTGACATCTTTATAAAGCAATACTTCCAAGTGAACCAGTCATGGTCATTTACACTTCCATCAACTACCAAACTTCGGGTCATCTGAGTATCATTGCTGTCATATCAAGAACATATTTCCATGTTTTCAGTATTTATTTTTCTCCATCAGGTGAACATAACAGCTGCCTTTTACATTATGTGAACATGTCATTATAAATCAATCAATAGAAATTCTCCAAAATTACGATAAAACCTCTACATTTACTTACATTAATATTTAAAAACATTATTCACTTCTAAAGTTACATTGTGGAGATGACTTTTAACTGCAATGACTAGTTTCTTAATACATTTCTTCTGTTAAATCTAATAAACACCAATTGACCCCATTACCAATCAGCTCAAAAAGATTCTAGTAGGATATAATGGATTATTTGAATGTCATCATTCATCTCATTTGATTTTGAAGGTTAATCTTCTGATTCAGGTTTATCTTCAGATTTTATTCTGCTTATTCCTTTGACTTTTCACATTCCAGTGTGTCTTCACTGCTTAAGGAGTCTTCTTGTATATCCCTCTGAGATGTCTTGACACTGTCTTTATACAAGTGCTTCTTGGATGAAACACTTGAAGCTGCCTTTAGAAGCAAAGAAGACAGATTGAACAGAATTGGCATCTATAGATAATGTAGACTAATATGTAGCATTTCCATCAGTTAACACATGAGTCTTCATGGCTTACCTGAGTGTTGTGTAAACGTGGGAAGCGGCAGATGTTCTCCATCAGGTTGATTGTTTCCCACCACTGTTCCCGCCACAGCTGTACACTGTAGTGTGGTGAGATCTGGGATAAGCGTTGGATGATTATTTGATTCTCTTTAATGATTTGGAGCAGCTCCTGTTGCTTTTTGTCTCTACAAAGACTGAGTTTGGGGAGCAGAGAATGTTTTTCATTCAGTTATCAAAAGGAAAAAAACTTTACTAGACTAAGTTGTAAACCATTTTTAACTGAGGGGCTTATTTGGGGTTTGCATCCCCATCCTTCTCTGGCTAAACCATAAGACATGATCATCAGTTCAGTCAAAAATGACAACATGGAAAGAAGCAATTTATCTAGTTTTAGTCAACTTTGGTAAATACGTTGAATGAACTTTTAAATGTTCTGTTAAATTATGCGTTGGACTAATTCTCACATAATTTAGATCAAAACATGCTTTATGTGTACCTTTTTCTGACGTAATCATTTTTGCAGTCAGTTCGTCCAGTGGTCCGCATTATATGAGATATTTTATCCAGCAGCATATGATTTTCTCTTTGGATAGTTGAAAGCCGTTCTTCTTCAAGCTAGGCAAGTAAACATCCAATAAAATATAGACTGAGATAAAACTTGAGAGATGACCTGAATAAAGTGTACATTTATGTATTTTAACTTGATTATTTTATCATTTTAAATACAAGAGGATGGAGTTGAAGTCTCCAAGACAAACAAGTGTTCAGTGACCACTATTTTATAAGACAATACACTCATTAGTCAAATAAATAAACAAATTCAAATAAATTTGAATGATAATTGTGCCATTGTACTGTTTATTTATGATCATTTGTAAATGGTCAAATAAATGTTATGTAGCCCTGTTGTGACATATCATGGCTGTCCAAAAAAATATTAATGAAAATACTAAATAACAGAAGTAGACAAAAGCATCTTTTGATTACATTAAAACCAACATTTCATGTACATGAATTTTGGACCACTTCTATTCGTTCATTCTAGGGTTGTGACAACAGCAGAATTTTGATTTCAATACCAATACCTACAGTATAGTAACACGATACTTGATACCAAATTGATATTCATGCTATAAATTAAAAACACTGATCATTGTCCTTAACACCAAATGATTATTTGATAGAAAATACACATTTCTACATTTTTAAAGCTTGACTAACATGTCTGTTCTTTTTTTAATGTTATCTCTGTAATGCATACAGAACATGCAAAAAGTGCAACTCGTTAAACATTATATAAATAAAATATATAACTGATTGCCAAATGTAAGTTTTGAAAAGTTTCTATACTTCCAATACTTGGTGCAACTCTAGTTTATTCATTATTAAATGTAAGCTACATTTAAAAAAAAAGTATTTGAAAGAATCTTAGACTAAATAATTAATTGTCAGATTTAAATACTGAAATATTTTGATAATGATAATACTTGGTGCGACACCAGTCCATTAATTATTAAATGTAAACACAATGTAAGTATCAGGAATCACCAGTCTTTGTTTTGCCTTTTGTCTCCATCTTGTGGTCGTGTTGGGTGTTGCACCTTATTCCCAGTCACTTCCCTATGCCCATATTTGGTCTTCCTGTTATGTCCTCAGTCCGTGTCTATGATCAACCTCAGGTGTGTCTTGTTTAGTTCATCAGTCTATGTCTTTATAAGCTCTGTGTTTGTCTCATCACGTGACGGTTCATTTGTTGTAAGTACTCTGTCTTCATGTCATGTTGTTCCCCTAGATTTTTGCCTTGCCTTTGTTTTGTTTATAGTCTTAGTCTCAGTCTTTGTTTTTGTTATTTCCCTTCTTTAATAAATTCTATTTTCATTTTTATCTGCGTGTGCATCCGTCTCCTTAGTCCTTTGTAATTTTTGTAAGTACTTTCCTAGTAGGCCTAACCCAAAGCCTGACAGTAAGAGGTAGCTGCTCTGTCAAAATGATGCAGAAAAGTCACTTTTTATTTATTTATTTATTTATTTATTTATTTATTTAATATTTATTTACTTGTTAATTGTAACAGTGGTAAAATCAGTGGCTATCACACATTATTTTGTGGCAGCCAAGCAAATAACTAAAGGACACTGCCTGATTTTATTCAGACTATCAGTAACATATCCACAATAGATCAGTGAAACGGCAGCCATGAGACTACCATCTTGTAGCTGTGCTGTTGATATTTATACACTCTAAGTCCTAAACCTAATCTTAATACAAATCCTAATCCTCGCTCTGGCCCTAATTTTATCTCTAATCTTAATCTCAACCCAAAAAATCCAGTGAAAGTAAACACAATGTCTGTAAAAGTGAGTTAAGATGATCTGTCTAATATGTAACACATTCAGTAACTTCCCAGGTCACCAGATATGAAATCATACATATACTCCAAATAAACTGTTCAGTTGGTGTATTTACATCTTCTAAATGCTTCACTACTGTTATGTTACTTCTGAGCTGTTTCATCTACAAAGGGTCTTTCAAAATCGTGTGAGATTTCTTTCTACCTTAGGTGCCCCATTTGGAAATACAGATACAGGTTCAGTTCTTACCTTTTGCTTTTTCCTTTTGACAAGAAGATGATCATAGACTTTTGGTGGAGTTGTGTTAATAGTTGCTTTTGCAGATCGAACCTTAAAATGCAGTGCAGTATATTCTTTATGCTCTGCTTCAAATAGTTTTTAACATTAATAACATTCACTGATTTAAGCCTTCTCAGCTTAAACATGACACTGCATATTGAAATAAAAGCAAATATCTGCCTCTTTTACCACTGCATCACTTGCCTTTTCTCGGTGCATTTCATAGCAGCTTTTGTCCCATTTATACTGCAGGTATTTGTTGACGCAGGGCAGCAGTGGCTGGTACGTTTGGCATTGCATGAGTGCAACCTCAGTCAGACTCTAGCACTGTACCAAGAGACACAGAGCAAAGCTCAGACTGCACAGAGACACCAGCTTTGTCATGTACTGGTTGTCATGACAGCCAAAGAGAAGTGAAAACTGGCTTTGCTGGTTTTAAACTCCTCGCCTCTGAAACAACTGATCTACTTCACATGGCATTCATTTATACTGGAGATGAGCCCTGAACTTCCAAGAGCACGTATGTGAGCCCACTCTTCAGTCTCTCATTGTCTAACTAAACACGTTTAAGCAATTTTGGTCCTGATTATATCACTTATAGTAGTTACAGAATAGAAACAGAAACAGCCTGAAGTTCAGATTGATGCTTTTAAACTACCTCAAAAACAGAACCAAAGTGACCTCCTTTTAAAAGTTTTCATAACTTTGTTTGGATTGTCTGCTGTATGTGCTCTGTAGTTGGGCCATTTACCTAAATAGGACACTTTGCATCCCTTGCACTCAGACAACAGTTTAACAGATCATTTTATTCAAATGAAGCTAAAATATTTCACATACACACACACACACACACACACACACACACACACACACACACATACATATTTTTTACAAATACACAGTCATGTTGGAATATTATGACCACTCATGGTTTGAAATTAACTTAGTCCAGGATGTCACAGATGCCATATGACGGAGTTTGTTGCACATACAAACACATGTGCGCACCAATCAGTTGTAGATTAGATGGATGGATGGATGGATCACTATAATTATCCTGGAGGGAAAGTCATATATTACAAGAGCACAACAGTACGGTATTACAATAAATAAAAGGAGAAATATCAAGTACAATAAACTAATTTGCATGTGTGATGTGCAGTGATAAGTTAACAAGATGCATAAATATTATACAGGTAATTGTGCAGTAATATCACATCCAGTGAATCATCTCAGAATGTCGTTTTAGAATTGAAGTAACATATTAACAAGGTGACTGTGCCTTGTAAAGAGCAGTAAGCAGTGACATATGAATAGATGTGTAATATGTGTATATGCATATACACAGTAAATCTGCCAGAGTTAAATCAACACTATTAGAGTTAAATTAACACTGAGGGTGTCAAAATGTAACACTCTCAGTGTTAATTTAACTCTAATAGTGTTGATTTAACTCTGACAGATTTACTGTGTACAAATGGCAGTGACACAGTGCAACATGTACAGATGCATAGGCAAGGTGGTAATGCATAATGACGTAAAGAAAGATGTTGGATGTACAGCTGAGGTGAGTGATGGCTGTGCAGTTATATGTAGTAGAGTGTTAAGTGATCATCATGGGCAAAGGACAACATGATTTGACTAATTCCCATAAGAGAATGGCAGTAGGGTGGTAGCATCTCAGAAACTGCTAACTTTTTGGGATGTAGGGTGTACTGGGAATGGACTTTGGATGCCTTCCAACAGCATAACAGTGGTTCCCCAAGGGCTACTGATGCCTGAGTGAAATAATGACTCCAGCAAGTGGTGCAGAGCAATCAACATGCCACAGTAGACCAATTAACCTCTGTAATGTCCACATGACACAAGAATAGTGTCAGGGATCACCATTTAAACGAGTGTTTCCCTTTATTTGGAAGGTGCTCATAATACTCTGATATGTGTGTATGTATTCATAGATTCAGAGATCATTCTTTAATATCCACTGATTTCAGAAATGATTTTTTCATCCAAAGCAATGAACTGTCTTCTTTCCAACCTAATTGCAACCAAATATCCATTAGTGTAGATGAATTAAACCTTAGCCTAAACTCAAACTATAACACTAGGCACCAAATGCATTTCACCAGGTAGCTTGTTAATAACTGGACCTTTTATAGGTACTCTACAAGACACTATCTAAATAAAGTGGTATCAAACCTCTTTTAAAGAACACTTGAAGATCTCCACAACTTTGAGAAACTCCTCTGAGAGTGCCCCTTGCCCATATAAAGCTTGTCCTACTTAATGTCCCTATCCAGTCTGAATATTTGCTGTCCTGCAAGGGCACTGGAGCAGAGCTAGCAAAATGGCAGTGTAGTCTAGTGTAATGTGGACAAATTGGAGCACAGGAACCTTACAGTATGTGGCCTTGATGTGTCAGGTGGATGGGTTCGTCACCTAAAGCACAAATTATTAGGCTAGTTCTGTTTTTAGGCACACTCACACAAGCATGGACTAATACGTGACTTCTCATATCCCCCACTTTCCAAGGACGAAGAGAGAAGAGTTGCTTTAATGCATCTGTTCTGCATCTGATACATATAGCTGAACAGCACCTGAGTTTTGGAGTATGATGTAGCTGATGGTGAGTAGAATTTTACTGTTTATAAATAGCAGATAAGGAAATGCTTCCAGGATTGATTTATGGAGCAACCCTGGACAAAATAACACTGATATATAACCTATTTTATCAGATAGTGGTAGGGACTCTGGATGTTATGATTCTGGAGTGTATTAAAGATATCTCACAAACACAGTCACTTAATTGAAAATGTCTTTAAAATTAGAGTGCATGTTTCTGTTGGCAGAGTCTCTGACATTACTCACTGATAACTGTAATGTATTTATTAGCTACTTCTCACTTAAGTGCAAGTAGACAAAAGTCAACAATAGGACTGTTCTGCCTCATGCATCACTTTATAAAGGGATACTTTATAGAATGCCGCTGCATGTAAGTCCTCGTGGCAAAGACGTTGTTATTTTTGACTAGATCCTGAGGGATCTGGCAGAGCGAACATGCAGAGCTCTGCCCAGAATCTTCTGCAGCACGCTTGAAGAGTTCATTTCACATTTTACACAATAGAAAATAATACAGAACTGAAGACATTCAGTTACCTTTGTGCCCACATAATAGTTGTAAACACTACTGTAATTGCTACTTTAAGTGCATATGGTTGTAAATAAGGGATCTATATATGGCATGATAGTCTAGATATAAATATGCTTTCCGTTAAGAAAGTTTGACAGACTGGTGGAAAGCCAGTTGAGATTAAAGCCTATGGAAACAGTTACCAAGGCTCTGATCAAAGCAGCCTGACTCTAATAAACAGAAACACCCAAACAAAGAATGAACTGAATCTACCATGGTGACGGAGTGGCAGTTGCTGTCTGTGATGAGCAAGTGAAGAGTTACTCCTTGATAATGTATGAAGTCATTTTCAGTTCTCTGAAGTGGAAAAGTGCAGTTAACAGTTGTTAACATTTAACATTTGCTGTACATGTGTATGTTTATGCTGCTCTATGTGGATAATACAGGCAATAAAAAACATTGAATTTAGCTCATTTTACAAAGGTCCTGCTCCTTGAGTCTCACAGTGAAAAGGCAAAATGTAAAAAAAAAAAGTGTTTGTGTACACACTATGAAAATTAAGTACAGATTTGGGTACCTTTCCATTGTTGTACCCATGGTTTTTGTACCAGTTAAAGTACAATTCTGTACCCAGAGAGGCTATAATGTACATTTGAAGGTACATTTACAAAAAGTGTACCTTTGAGTACTTCTGATTTTTAGTGTGTATTTTACTTTTTGCCTGGCATTTGAATGGACTTATGTTCTAGTACATTCATTTGTAGTTCATTTTTATATGATTACTTTCCCTCATTTATCCAGCTGTGTTTGCCTTTAGGACATTGTGTTTCATTGAGAAAACAGTCCATGTCCAAATCTGTTAGAAGCTGAAGGGTATTAAAATATTTTTCTGACATCACAAATACAATGCACTCTGAACACATTGTTTGTATACATTAATTTTATATATGTAATTTTATATAAATACTGACAAATGAACAGTATGTTTTGAAACTTTAAAAAAGTTTACATATTCTTACTTGGTAACACTTTATAATAACTTTCATTAATAAGCCATTAACTAATGATTAATAACTGTGAACAAATAATTAATTCATGAGAATTTGAACATGAACAAATGTTTATAAATGACAGTTCATGTAGTTACTAATGATTGTATTCATTTTTGCAAATGTTAACAAATCATTAGTAAATTATTACTAAATAATTTGTTAATGAAATTCTCATGAACTCATGATTTGTTTAGTTATTAATCATTAGTTAATGATCTATTAATGAAAGTTATTACCACTTACTTATATATAAAACATATATTTAATTACTTATATGTAACATATATTTATATGTAAATTGGTCTCTTTAATATCTACATGCTCTAACACTCTGTATTTAGACAAACAAATTAAATTAAAAGTGTAAAAAAGTATTGGTTCAATGACTGATTAGATGAATCAGTATATTGCAGTAGAAAAACACTGCAGTGCAGGAGCAGGCTTCAGAAGCCTTTTGCCATATTGTGTGCTGTAAAAAAAGGACAACACCCCTCCCTGCTGGCTGGATTAGTACTCTACACACACCAGTAATGGTTGTAAGAGTCCATGAACATACCTTGCTTAGCATTTTATCCTTTCCATGTAATAGATAACATTTTGAAAGGTAAATCATTTGTAAGTGAAACTTAACTTCACTTGATTCAGTGATATCCCCTTGAACCTTTGCTCCTATATAGCCGTATAAAGTGCATAACTTCACTGTGACACCCAACAAAGTTTTTTTTTTTTTTTTATCTCAAGCTAACTCAGTGTGTTTTATCAATAGCTTCCACAAATCTGTCCAGGAGAGTTATTTTTCAGATAATTTAAAATGTTTATCTAACTTTTTTAAAATCATCTTTACAGAAATTTAGAGCAAATCAAGATTAATTTGACAAGAAAATTACATGAACATTAAGAAATAAATGAGATGTCAGCCTGTTGATTAGATCAAAATGTGTGTTGATTGTATGCAAATATTTGAGTAAGTCCCAAAAAATAGAACTGAGCACGTCCTGCTGAAGGTAGTCTTCTTGTGGCAAGAGTTGCAAGATGAACCTACATAAAGTTTCTTCAGTGCTGCGCAGCCTGAAAAAAATGGTTTCTGGAACAAATAATCAAAAACATTTTCATGCTACATTTTTGTGTTCAGCAATAAACTGTAATGGTGTGTTATTATAAATAATAAAATGCCTTGCTGCTAACCTTTTTACAACAACTATCAACATTTTGCATTGTTTTCATGTCATGCTCAAAATTTCATGTCTTAAAAAGCGTGGGTAAAGCACTGCCACTATGAGCAACTCTGATCTATGCCACTACATTCCTTTTTTCAATCCAATACCAAGGAGTACCTAATAAAATCCTATTTCTATTTTCAGCTATCTTAATACAAATACTGATACCCATGCTCTTTTTGTAGCAAATTATATTTTGTACCAATTTTTGTTGTATTGAACCAGAAATTGTGGACATCCAAAGCATGTCCTAATGTGTAAAAATGATTAATTTCAAATCAGTCCGCTACGCTTTCTAAGTGCACCTTGTAGTTCTGCAATTACAGACTGTAGTCCATCTGTTTCTCTGAATACTTTGCTCACAATGTTCTCCAATGGTTAGGATCCCCACAGGACCATCACAGAACAGGGATTATTTGTATGGCGGATCATTCTCAGTACTGTAGTGACACTGACATGGTGGCGATATTTAGTTTGTGTTGTGCTGGAGCAAGTGCATCAGACAGTTAAACTGCCACCTTGTAGATGTAAACATCTACAGGCAGTAGCTTATCTGTTGTTGGGTATCCTCTAGTCCTTTATTGGTGATCACAGGGCACTGCCAACAGGAAGCAGTTTACTGGATAGTTTTAGTTGGTGCACTATTTTCACTCCAGCAGTGATAGTGGTGTTTAAAAACTCGGTCTTATCTCTGTCCACTTGTACCAGCGCAAAACACACCATCACCCCACCACCACATCAATGTCACTGCAGCTGAAAAAGATTTACCACCCAAATAATATCTGCTCTGTGGTGGCCCTTTTGAGGGTTCTGACCGCTGAAGAACAGTGAGAAAGGAGGCTAATAAAGTATACAGAGAAGCAGATGGACTACAGACTGTAATTGTAGAACTACAAAGTGCACCTGTCAGGACATTAGAACTGATAAAATGGACAATGAGTGTAGAGTGTGTGTACCTTATTCATGTGAAACACATGATGTGCATGTTTGAATTCAAGGTCTTAAACTCAGTCTTTTTTATCATTAGGATGGTTAAACACAATTATGCTCCTGAAACAGTCACTGAATATAAAGTCAGGTTGCACTCAGGAATGAGCTTTGTTTTGTTAAACATGAAGCTTTTTTAATAGCACTACTTTATAACAATAGTGGGTGTCACAGCAGGTTGTGTTATATTTAATGCAATACAGACTTTGTTTAACCTTATGCGTGTATTGGTTCCTGCTCTAAACATTAGTTCATTTAAATACTATCTGAAGTAGTCCTCACTGTGACTAGAACATGGCAGTGTGCCATTTTCTGATTAAAGGCTAGAGAGGTTAAGATGTGTGAAATAGATGGTTTGAGGACGTTAGCATAATTGGTATAGAGCACTTAAAGCTGTTGCTGCTTAACTGAAATAGAATAAGGGCTCTTAATAGTCCTTTTGACTCACGCTCTCTCTGTTGCTAAAGGTTAGAATGAATGACTGAAGCTAGTTCTGTGTCAGTAATAAGCACTTGTGTGTTCACTTTGTCATGAGACATAAAGCTCCCTGCTGAGGAACAGAACAATATTGCAGTTGAGATCTTACTACACACACTGGCCTGGTTAAACACCTCTATAACTGAAAGAGGTAATGAAACATGTTGATGATGTACACATGGTGGCCTCACCAGAACATAATGAATATAAAATATGTAATCTTATGATTATGAACATGAGGGCATTATTATCATAATTAATTCAATACAAATATCTAGGGAACATTAGTTTATTGAGAAGGAATATGGGGAGGGTAAAACTAGTACAGATTGAAAAAAGTTTGAGTGATGATAGAATGTTTGTCAGTATAATTAAAGGTTCAGGGGATGTTTTCTGTGTATTGTTAGAATAAGTGAGATTGACAAAATGAGAATGCTAAGGAAAATTATTTTTATCATTTCTTCTAGAATATTGGGAACATAAAGAACACTCAATGACTCAACAAACCTACCACAGCATAATGATGGTCAAATGACCTGTATTGAAAAAAACTTTTTGCAATAATTTAATCCAATATAAAAAAATGGACCAGTGCCAATGTTGACAAATATATTTTTTTGAGCAGATTTCTCACTCATTTACTCTGGAATTAACAAGACATTGTTTATTGTACAAGCTCAAATCAGAAAAATTTGGAAAAATGCTGTGTTTTGTACATTTACTTTGACTTTTACTTCACTGCAGACAGTATTAATCCCAGATATTGCATATTTGGTCTGGTCGACTTAATTTCATTTGTTAATACTGTAGTGGCATTAGCAGTAGCAACAGCTCCCTTCACAGCACAATATACTCTCCTTCTAACAGCACACCCACCAAATAACAACTTCATCAGTAGACTTTAGTGTTACAGAAAATGCTCAAAAGTGCCCCAGCCTGAATGACACCACATAAGTCCCTCCACAAGGGTCAGTCATCGCGGCAACTCACATAATCCACACAAATAGGCACTGGAGGGCTACCCTTAGGGCAGTGAGGTCACCATACTGCCCTTCTGGTAAGTCTTCTAGTGTCTGCACTGCAGTACCTTTGAGGGCCATGCACAGCTGAATTGCAGTCTCAGTCGCCTTCCATCAACAAAGCTGGACCACCATCTGCAGCTTTGTAGAATATGCTTCCAATGCACACTGGATTGTTGCCTTTTTCTCTTCTCCCTCCATGGCTGCAAAATTCTATGATTTAGTTGGAAACCATCCCACTTCTGACACCAGTGTAGTGTTCAGAAGAAGAATGCAGCAAAAAATGCAGCATTAACTGCAGCACAGAGCTCACAATGAACAAAATTAGCATTAACAGCAGCACCCTTGACAGCACAACACACTATAACACACCCACCAACTATCTACTTCTTCACTAGACTTTAGCATTAGACAAAATACCAACCAGTGATTCCTGAATTTCCTGAAATTCCTGAATTTCAAACCTGCAACACATTTAAAAAAAAAAAAGTTGGGATGGTAAAGCCACTTTATAAAGTTGTCATTCCTTTTCATAACACTTACAATATTTTTTGGCATTACCAAGTGATGAAGTGTTTTAATGTAATTTTGACCTATTCCTCCTGGAAACACATTAAAGTGAAGGCACCCTAAGCTGCTCTAAAATCTCAGTGTACTTTTCTGCATTAATGGTTCCATCACAGAAGTGTAAATTATATTTTCCAAGTGCATTGACACAATCTCATACCATGACAGACCCTGGCATTTGGACTTGTTGCTGATAACAGTATGGATGGTTCTTTTCATCTTTGGTCTGAAGCACACAATGTGCCTGTTTTCCAAAAAATACCTGCAATATTGATTTATCTTACCACAATATTTGTTTCAACTATCTGATGATTCATCCCAGATGCCTCTGAGCTAAGAAAACTTGATGCTGCTTCTGGATGTGGTTAACACAAGGTTACTTTTTTGCACAGCATAGTTTTAAGTGCCATTTGTGAATGTAATTTTGTACTGCAGTGCTGGGCAAAGGTTTGCTAAAAGTCACTTGCCCATGTGATTAAATCAGCTGGTGTTGAATGACTTGTTGATACAGGGCACTGTTGAGCCTTGCCCTTTATGCACTGAATTTCCTCCAGATTTCTTTAATTGCTTAACAGTGTTATGTAGTGTAGATGTAGTATGCAAATCCCTTACAATCTTTCTTTGAAGAACATTGTTTTTTAAACATTTAAAAATGAATTCATACAAACTGGAGCTCCTCTACCCATCTTTGATCCTCAAGGACTCAGCCTTTCCTGGATACTGTTGTACCAAATCATGATTACAGTCACCTGTTGAATAATTATTTAATTATTTATTATTATAATATTATTGTTATTATATTGCCTCAAATGCAAGAATGAATATGTTGACCAGACAGTACATTAAATATTATATAAATACATAAATGCATTATCCCTCAACATTATGCTGCAGCAACTAGCATTGATGGGCAAATTATGGCTCAAGTCTCAGGAGCGCATTTTCTTACTTATTCCTAATTTTTCTGCCCAGTGATTTGTTGTTAGGAGTATTAAAAGCATAATTTTGCAAGTTTCGCCCATTTTTTTTTTTTTGCCCAGGAGTGTGCTCACATGAATTTGTTTACATCACAGTGTAAAATCTAGGCAGATTTTACACTGCTTCCTTTTTTGCTGGGCATTGAGCTCTTCTGTTCTGGGGCTTCTCTCTATTCACTATGTTCCTCTGTCTAGCTAAGTTGGAATGTTTGAAAATCTGTTTAAAAATCTATATGTTGCCTTATGTTGTTTAAATACATAATCTGTAGACAAAACCTTTCTGATCAATGTTCTCACAAACCACAAGCTAAATGCAAAAAAATAAGTTATAAAAACTACCCACCTGATCAAAATGCTTGTGCATCATCATTCAGGATTACTTACAAAGCTTTTCTTGTCACATAATGACAAGAACATTGAGACTGATTAAAACAAACAGCTCAAATTGGTTGGCATGCTGCCTTCAGTATTCAGCCACTTGTTTTAACTGTAAAGCAGATTTTAAAGTGCACTTCTAAGACTTCACACTGGCACCATTTAGATATGTTCTTAACACCAGCACAACCTGATGTGTCATTTTTTCCCTCTAGATGAGATGCACGCCTGGTGGCTTCTTTTCATCAGTGGCATCTCATGTCTTCTTTGTGCAAAGGGAATGAAAGGAGAGGCTGCAACGTCTCAATGTTCCAGTAAATTACATCAGGGGAAAGTCTCTGAAGAGAGCAGGCAGAAGCAGGCATCATTAGCACCGAGCGTGTTTGCTAAGCCTCTCTCCCTGAAGATGAAGCACTTGTGCTCAAACTCCCTCTTGCGCAATTTTTGACCTGTTGGTGTCTAATTATCCAGCAGCAGTGTCTGATCTATTCCTGGCCTTCGGTGAACTCCCAGTGCCAAATGAACATCATCTGCACAGACATAGAGCATTTAACGATACCCCATTTGGATATTGATACAATACAACAAAATGCAAAGTGTTGCCATGTAAATAATGTGTTTGATGTAAGTAAACATGTGTGTATGGAGACAGAAGATATACTCTACTAATCAAGCTCCTAGAGTCTGAAATAAGAGTGGAGGTGCACCAAATCCAAGTCCAGTGTGAAGTTTCTGAAGTCTGTGATGACCAGTGTTAATCCACTGTGTTTTATCAAGTCTAAGGTCAACACAAGCCAGGAGATTTTAGAGCACATCATGTTTCCATCTGCTGATAAGCTTTATGAAGTTCATGAGATAATTTTGAGCAGGACTTGGAACGTGCCAAAAATACTACCAAACGGTTTGCTGACCATAATATAATTGTACCAGCTATAAACCATACTGATCAACATGAAAACATATAAAGGCTTTAAATATGTCACATTACATGTAATGAATATAAAATGTATAAAATAATTTGCATATACAATATGACATCACAACTTTTTGGATTAAATTATGAACACAAATGAACTTTTCCCACAGTATTCAAAATTTTTGATGTATGACTGGAATGTGGAATAGAATATGTGTAGAATTTATATACATTTAGTACTAAACTCAGTACTGTATTGGTCGGTGCTACACTGTCTGTTGTCTTTTTGGTCCTTCATACTGTCATTTTGTCTTACATCATTTGGATTTATTATGCTGTGTTGCATTACTTGCACTTCAGTTGTGTTGCACTATGGTTTTTGAGGAATGTTGTTTTGTAGATATTTTATTGATCCCCGTGGGGAAATTCAAGGATTATATACACAGTAAATATGCCAGTGTTAAATCAACACTGTAAGAGTTAAATTAACACTGAGGGTGTCAAAATGTAACACTCCCAGTGTTAATTTAACTCTAATAGTGTTGATTTAACACTGGCAGATTTACTGTGTATAGCTGAAATGACAATAAACCACACTTAACTTGACTTACACAATTTATTTGAAAAGAGTTGTGCAGGAAAGGCAATAATCAGAATCAGAATCTCTTTATTTGGCAAGAATGTACACACACAAGGAATTTGACTTGGTGAGAGGGCAACCATGTGTTACATGTAACAAGTACAATACACATAAGTGAGAAAAAAAAGAAAAAAAGATAACATAGAGGAAAGATTTTTTTTTTAAATTACTAAATAAACAATACTTGGTCAAGAGGACACTAAAAGGCCAATTATTTAAATGTTCATAATAAAGTAGAGATTAAATAGATTATACGTGTATTTTTAGCTGTAATTCTTTAAGGTTGAACAAGGTTAGCAGTCAGTATTACTGCACAATCACTGCCTGAGACAAATACCCACAGTGCCCTTTTGTTTTGTTTGTGAGCTCTGGTCTCTACTGAGGGGAAGAGGCGGATGTGCTCCCGCAAGGAGCCTGTAAGATGTTTTTCTCTAGCTGTGATGGAAAATGACCAAGGCAACAGCTCTCAAGGGAAAGTACAGTCATGATCAGGTCTTCAGCAGGATCTCTGTTTCTGAAAGAGGAAAACAGTTGAACTTTGCTTCTGACAGTCTAATTGACTATTCAGTGTCTTCTATCTCAGCTTGATGTCATATTTGTTCATGCTTCTTGCCAGGCCTACACTTTTCATATCCAAAGGTTAAAAATGCATGTTAGTCTACATATACTAGACCCTGGCATTACAGGTATAAACTGTATCTTGTATTTGTTTCTGGATTAACTTCTTAGACTCAGCACTTATTGAACTTACTGTTCAGTGACTAAACTGAAGCATGGATATATTTACAAGCACTTAGTCTTCAAAACTTACACTGAAAGAGTTTCTGGTTGTCTAATTTAAGACTACACATCTCAAACTGCATGCAAACATGTATGTTAATATTACTTTTTGGATGATATTATTGAATAATGAAAAAAGAAAAAGAAAACAAACGACATAAAATCGTAAGTGCATAAGTGCAAATTTGTTATCACTTTCATTTCAACATTTTCAAATAAACATGGAAAATTGTGGCCTATGTTCTCCTGACTTGTGTCTGGTAGAACCCAGTGTCACTATTTCAGAGTTGTTCTTAGATATACAGAAAAATAGAGAAATTTGTTGTTATCATAGTTGGTGTAAACATGATAAGATGGTAAACTGTGAATTGCAGTCACAGCATAGCCTTTGTCTGCAAAATGTTCAAATTCACTTTAAACCACACCATATCACTACAAAAGCATTTTAATGAATTTAAGACATGACCAGTATTATGTGGATAAGTTGAATTTTTTCAATTTATAGCACCATGCTGACCGCTATATCCATTCTTCCAGCTCTGCTCAGAGTGTGTTAACTGCAGAAGAGCGGAGCTACAGGTGGCCACTGCTAACAAGGGTAAGTCCAGTGCTT
Source organism: Crenuchus spilurus (assembly GCA_036984385.1). Classification (NCBI taxonomy): domain Eukaryota; kingdom Metazoa; phylum Chordata; class Actinopteri; order Characiformes; family Crenuchidae; genus Crenuchus; species Crenuchus spilurus. The sequence goes on from BRDA01000772.1 coordinate 98,077, forward strand.
ACATTGATCTTTGGCCTGAATTTATTCTCCCATATGTGAACAAAAATGAAGTGCATGCTTGCAGAAATATATCAGTTAATAAGATGTGTTTACATTTTGAGGATTTAGAGATGGTTTTGTAAAACATCCATATTGAAAAGTCACTGGTAACTTTAAGCTGGAAGTGTTGCTGTTACTGAACTCTCCAAAAATAAGGTACATTCTTTATCTTCCGAGATTCAAACCATGAAAATGTACCTGTAAAGGTACAAAATGGTCCCTAAGCTGCAAATGTGTAAATGGTTCAAAAACTGCATGTGTGTGTAACTATATTCAGGTTTACAGAAGAAATATTTGTATTTGTAAACTGAAAACCAAATAAGTCTTGCCTCAGGGCAGGGTGAGTGAAGTCAGTGCAATGTTATGAATCTGCTTCAGAATCGGGTACAATTTAGTTCCTTAAATAAAGGCATTGAAGACATAACCATGAGAGTGCCACCCCCATGGCACTTTTTCTTTAAGTAAAATTAGAACATGGATTAAAAGTTAAAAGTGACATTTGATGCCTTTTTGTACTTTACTATTGATCAGAATAACACAGTGGCTTAGTCATTCATATTGACCTCTCAGCGCTGAAGTCTTGGGTTCGAGCCCCCATCTGGGTGGAGTTTCCATCTTCTCCCCATATCTTTGTAGGTTTCCTTTGAGGTCTCTATTTTCCTCCAACAGTCCAAAAGCATGGAGCTCAGGAGAATTGGTTATTCTAGTGTGAGTGTATGTGTGTGTATGCCCAGTGATGGATTGGTGTACTGCCTTGGCTTTGGCTAAAATGCCCTGCCCTGCGCCCTTTATAGGGGGACTTACAGCAACCCTAAACTGGATTTAGCAGTTAGGATCATGAATGATTGTTGATCAGTTTGACTTATGGATTTCTGATTTTATGAGTTATAATATCAGATCATTAGAATATTTCATTTGGAGTTTGTGTAAATTCCTGTTCAGACAGTATCATCATTAATCAGAATCAGAATCAGAAATACTTTATTGATCCCAGAGGGAAATTACAAATAGTTACAGTTCTCCATTAATATAATAGAATAAGAATAAACAGAATAGAGAATATATTATAGAGAATAAGAAAATAAAGAATAAAATAATAAAATAAAACACTTGAATTATAATACACTTATTTACCTCAGTACAGAAATCAGTGAAGCACAATGTAACAATGTAAACACATTAAATGTTGTTTGTGGTAATGTATGTGACTTGTAATATAAATAATAACAGTGTCTGTGAAAAGAATGAACCTGGATTAAGTGAAACCACAGGATCCCTTGTTGAAGGAGGAGTTATAGAGTTTGATGGCCACAGGTAAGAATGACCTCATGTGATGCTCTGTGGTGGATTTTGGGGGATGAGTCTAGCACTGAATGTGCTCCTGTGTCTCTCCAGTGTGCTGTAGAGTGGATGAGAGACATTATCCATAATGACCTGCAGCTTAGAGAGCATCCTCCTCTCTGTTACTGTCGACAACAACAAAACAAAAAAGACTTGAAATATGACATTTTACATGCCAAGAAAATAAAACATATGACATTTGAACACAAATGAATTTTTTTTTTCAGAATATTCTAATTTTTGGAGATGTTCTACTGTATAATGGGAGTAGACTAGGTTGTTTTAATTAGTTATTTTATTATATATATTATATATTACTAAGTAACTTATTTCTTGAATAGCACAATCATATAATAATACTAATAAGACTGATTAACATGCACATAGAGGCTTAAATGCTAAAGTTTAGTTGAAAACTTTTGTCTATCTTTGGTATTTCTTTTCCATTTTATGTGCATAAGTAGCGTTTTAAAAGTCTTGATGTTCATACTGGTATCATTTTCACATTTTCCATATTGGGTTGAAAAGACAATTTGTGCCCATTCCTTCTAATGTACTGTAAAGGAACAAAGCTTGACCTCAATCTGAACTCTTACTGAGAAGCAGACCAATTATTTTCCTCTACAGATGTATTGATCGGTGTTGTATGAACAGAGTACTGAAGACAGCAAACACCAGTGCAGAAGAACAAGTACAGATAACCAGTCAACTGTTTACCAAAAAATAATCAAACGTTCCCTCTCAGTGCAATTATCATCAGGAGAAAGACAGTGTTATATAACAAATTCAACAAAAATGTTTAGATTTTTCAATTAAGCTCCTTTCACAGATTCAATGTCTGAGCAATGCTGCACCTCATTATAGGTGTGGGCACAGGCAGTACTATCATGTCAGCTGGACTTATAACCAACTGAAGAACAGTGTGTGTGTGTTTTGAGCTATGGAACATGGTGACCTTTTCATCTTGTGCTGGACAACACACTCCCTGCGAGCTAATTATCGCAAAGCATGAGCAGTTACTTTATTTTAGGAGCATGCATCATTAAAGCTCTCTCACTGCAGACTATAGAGGGCCATAGAAAGCCAAATATGTGCAGCTGATGGAAGGAGCAAATGCATTAGCATCCCCAATAACTTACCCGCTCAGTGCCTTCACTGAGGCTAAATCAGCACTGTGCTCTTAAAGCATGGAGGTCGATCAGTAAAAGGCCCACCTTGCCTTTAGCGCTACCAAAGAAATGCATTTAAAAACATTTCTTGTCAACAAGGCTTACATTAGGGTCTCAATCTTCAGTTGTTTTTGAAAAACAAAAAAAAACACTTCTGCTTTCATCTTTATTGCTTGTATGTCTGTACTTCTTTCTACAAGTTAATTCTCCATTCATTAAGAAACGTAAAGGTTAATTTGGACTGACATTATGTAGAGAAATACATTTTCTCTGTCAAAACTTTAGTTTGGAATGAAGTAATTAATGCAAACATGAAATTAATGGATTGTTTATCAGCTCTCAAACAACTTTTTCACTTGCATTCAGAGATTTTAATTGGGATGGTGTGCATTTCTGATATTTGCAAAGAATACAGATGCTGACAGGAGTTTGTAAGTGAAATGTTTTTTTATGAGTAGCTTGTACTCTGCACTAACTCATTCTTCTCTTTCAGCCATCATCCATCCATCTATCCACCCATTCATTATCTTCTGCAAAATCTTGGTCATGGTTATTGTGAGTCCCCTTACCACATCACTGGGCACAGGGCAGGGCATTATGCTACCTTAACCAAATCCAGAATAGGGTCCCAGTCCATCGCTGGACACACACAGACATGACATGGAGAGAACGTAAGAATCTCCACCCATGAGACCTCAGTGCTGAGAGGCAAGCATGATAACCACCAAACCACCTTGCCTCTTGTATCAGTGCTACATAATTTGTATCAAACCATAAACAATTCTCATAGACAATGTGTTGTATTCTAGAGAAAAACTTAAAGGTGTGTAGACCTGAGCCTCTTTGACAAGGGCCGAATAGCCATGGGCATGTTACTGTGTCAGAGCATCTCCGAATCAACAGGGCTCCCAATCAGCAGTGGTCAGCACCTGCTGACAATGTCCTCCAAATTCCCCAGACCTCAACTCTATCAAGCATTTGTGGGATGTGCTGGAACAACAAGTCAGATCTGTGGCAGCTCCACCAAACAGCTTCCAGGACTTAATCCTTTAAGGTCCTCACCAGGAAAGGAAAAACTGATTTTATTATTATTATAGCAATAATAAAAACAGTTAAAAAAATTAAAGACCTCACAATTAAAAAAAAAAAATTACACTATAAACATACAATGAGAGAATAATAATAATAATAATAATAATCTTTATTTATATAGCACCTTTTGTACATTAAAAATGCAGCTCAAAATTAAACAAATAATAAAATGCAACAAATTGAAACAGTAATAGTATAAAGGCTATACCAGTAAAAAAGCACAAGATAAAATATACATAACAAACAACAAAGGAAAAGTAATATTAGAGTAAAAAACAAGGGAAATCATCTAAAAATATCTAAAATAAATAAATAAATTGCATACGTAAATTAAAACTAAAGTAAAGAAATATGTTTTTAATTCTTTTTTTTTAAAAACACTGACAAAAGAAACCTGATGGATGTTTATTGGTAAAGTGTTCCAGATGTTTGATGCATAAAAACAGAAGATGCCTCTCCATTCTTTTTAAGTTCCATATGTGGAATATGGAGAAAGACAGCACTAGATTATTTTAAAACATGATTTGGAATATAATCTACCAGGCATCTACCAAATGTATGAAGATGCTAAACCATTAAGAGATTTAAAAATGAGAAGTAAATGGAGTGATGCTAAAACTGTTTTAATATGATCTTGTTCTCAGTTCGTGTTAATATTCTTGCTGTGGCATTTTGCACAAGTTGTAGTTTGTGTTGTACTGGCAAGAAGTGATTTTTAGAATTTCTTTGAAAATTTTGAAAATTGTTATTCATCCACTTAACAATGCTGGGCAGATATATTATGAGCTTGTCTACTGTTGTAACATCATCTGGTGCTACAGGTATACAGTATACAGTTGTGTATCATCTGCATAACTGAAAACTGATGCCATGCTTCTTAATAATCTGGCCTAAAGGAAATAGAAGTTGACCCAGTACAGAGCCTTGTGGTACACCACAGAAAATGTCATGCTTCTCTGAAGTATGTTCACCTATGCTTACAAAATACTGCCATCCACTTAAGTATGTAGGGAACTCAGAAAGACCAAAATTTCAAGCTAATTTAGAAGTGTTGTGTGGTCTACAGTATCAAATGCAGCAGTTAAATCCAGAAACATAAGAACTGAAATATCACCTGCATCTGCATTTATTCTCAGATAATTTACTACATTCGCTGTTTCAGTGCTGTGAAAACCAGACTGAAATTTTTCATGGATATTGTTTTCATGTAAGAACTGGTGTGCTATGAGAAGACTTCCACAGTTTACTTAAAAATGGAAGGTTAGAGATTGGTCTGTAATTGCTGAAATCTGAGGAGTCGAGGTTATGTTTCTTCTGTAAATGTCTTACAACTGCTGTTTTGAGTATATCTGGAAAAATGCCTATTTCCACTGAACAATGTACAACGCCCAACACACTGATGTAAAGGCTGTCAAATACTTATTTAAAAGCTGATAAATGCTGTTGGAATAGGATCTAAAATTCAAGTGGAGGAATTTAGCTGCATGACAACTTTTCGTAGTTCAGTCTAGCTAATCTTAGTCTCACTAAGATGGCACTTTAAGGTAAAATCAGAATGTAAACTACAAATACAAAAACTGTGCAATAACATGGTCATTTTGTCAATGTTTCAGCATTTGATCCAGTTTATTCCTTGTGTTATGGCTATGAAGCATTGTTGGTTTGCATTTCTTGTGACCTCTAGGTTACAGTATGTTTTTTTTTATCCTACCACGCCTCTACCAATTGGTTGAGATGGCACAACCACATTGTGTTAAATTCAACACCTTCTTTAGTAACATATAGTGACTCAGATGTGCTCTACCACATGGTTGAGCAGAATGTTAAAGGATTAAATGATCTCCTGCTAAAGGCTGGGCATTGTGTAATGCATGACACTTTCAAAGGTCTTGTAGAGTCCATTACTTGGTTGTCAGAGCTGTTTTGGTGTCATATAGAAGACCAAAACCTTTATAAACATATTAGCAAATTGGTTTTAATATTATGACTGATAACTGTGAAAGAATTATAATGAATTAGTTAGAGTATTTATTTCCATATTCTGTTGATTGAGTTTCTATTAATTACATAATAAATCGGTTCAGGATGTCAACCAGTACATATATGTGAATCTTCAATAAGCTTTGCAACATTGCTCATAGACTGACTACCATGCCATATTTGTCCAAATGAAACCAACATTACACTGCTTTTAATGTCACATACTCAGGGTGAACATTAGCTTGCAAGAACTTCATCTATGCAACAGCAAAGTACTTAAATCTCTCTGTGGAGTTTTATTTGGCACGCTGATTTTGTTAGGCCTTTAAGTCTCTTGTGTAAAAAGCAATGCATCTCGTTTTTTTAGAGACATGGCCAATGTTGGTCCAGATGGAGACTCCCACTATGATGATTATCACATGGAAGTGGGCATATTAACACAGAAAATAAGACCCTAAAGAATACAACGCCATACTTGCGCCAACAGCAGTGTACTGTGCAATGGCAGAGAAAGTAATTGGTTATTGAGGAGTGCATCATACTGTATGTATGTAGGTTTTTATCAATTTAATTTGCATAGTGGTTGTGCTGTGGGTGCACTTCAGCTATCGTTTCTGCTTTTACTCTCAATTTAGTCTTAGCTAATTCCCAGTGCAGTAGCTCTCTCCAATATCACGTCAGCTTTACCAGATTTGGAGAGTGAAGGCAGCGCACGCCTCCAACAATCTGCATGGAGAGTGCATTCTTTTTGAACTGCTGGCCACACAGCCTTGCCAACCACCTGAATACACTTGGAGAAGAGTGCTTAGTGCTTGACTCTTGAACAACCATGCAGAAATCTGCAGAATGACTACATTGTTCATAACATCCTTGTCTTCTTGAAGGTCTGAAGCCATATATGAAATGAGTCAGGGCTTAAACATCATTCCCAACACAATAACTCACGTTTCATTAACATATAATTTTCAGTATTATTGTATCTACACTCATTGTGCATTTATCTCTAAAACCTAACACACATGCCTTTTAAATTTACAGTTACTAGGGACGTCTCTACATTAGGGGCAGGTGGGGCCCGTCCCAGCCCCACCAGATATCAATGTGGAGCAGTGAGTGCATAATCAATCATTTTATTTATTTATTTTATTTAAACATTATTTTCTAACATTGTTGTGTGTATGACTTATTAAAATGGCAGTAGTTCCCAATGCATTAAAGATATTCCTGTACATGTTGCGTAACGTCAGTACTTTCAGCAGTCTTCATTTAGTTACCAGAGTGTGGGGCCAGCCTGTCAGCATCCGTGTAAGCAAGTGAACAGTAGAAAACATTGCAAATGTGCAACATGCTTACAAAAATGAGCTGCTGGGCACACTAATGCTGGCCCCATGCTAGGAGCAGCCAATAAATAAATAAAATATTTGCATACGGAGCTTATGTGAATATCATTTACGGTTTCAGCATTGGTACCCAGCTTACCATTCAAAAACATCACAGTAACTGTTAGCCGCTGAATTATGCCTTTTGGAATTTCATTAATGAGGTGCATTTGTGGTTGAATTAATTGAGTGAGTAGGTTTGTGTGTAATGTCACTGATGAGTGGGATGCTGACCACAGAATTTATTGTGCCCACCCTGACTTTCTATTCTAATGACGCCACTGACAGTTACTGACTATAGCCTGTCTGTAGCCATCCTATTAAGGAATTATCAAAGGACCCTCTCTGGCTAGCTATTATTTGTATGAACAGCAATATGACTAATATGGTAGAAGCATGTTACCTTCTGTTGCACTGGTATGTGTTGCTGGATGCTCTATTCATTTTCATTTCAGTCTAATTCAAATTTTTTGGTTTACCATTATTACAATAGACACTGTCACAGAGCAGCTTTGTATTTTTCTGAATCCAAAATCTTATTGAACAAGCCAAAAGCAACAATGTCAAAGAAAAACTCCCTAAGACCAAGTCTCAAAAAGGAAACTCACTTCTGGTTAAACACACATGCACTGTTAATGCACACTGTATGTGTACAATTGGATATGAAGGGTTTTAGACCAGTGTTCATTCATTTTTTTTTTTTACTTTACCCATAAAATAAATAGTGCTATACTATAGTACTGCCTCTCAGCACTGAGGTCTTGGGTTTGAGTTTTCATGTTTGTCTTGTATGGGCTTTCTCTGGGGTCTCCTGTTTCCTCAAACAGACCAAAAACATAGAGGTCATGTAAATTGGGTACTTTGAATTGTCCTAGTGTGAGTGTTTTTGTCCAGTGATGAATTGGCTAAGATAATGTGATGTTCTGCACTGCGCCTGGTGAAGAGATACAGGACTCACAGCGACCCTGATCAGAATTGAATGGGTAAGATAATAGATGGATGAATAAACTATCTTTATCACAGAAATAAAATGCATTTTCAGTGTCAACTGTTATACTTTTCAAAAACATGATATATTGAAATTCTTGCACATAGACACATTTTGTACATGAAAAATAAAGGTGTCAAAAGGAGCCCTCTATAGTGATGCCAAAGGAGTGTCCGGTCTTATCCACAAACTGTTGTAATCCAGATGCTAATTGTTTAACAATTGATATAATATATTCTTGCTTTGCTGGAAGAAAACCCACAGGCATGCTGAGCCTTTGTTTAAATGATTGATTATAGATAAAATAAATTAATAAAAAAACATTTTTGGTTCCATAAATAACTTTTTAAAGAAACATTTATATAAAGTTATAATGTGAATTAAGTTTTTAAACATTTTAATAAAATATATAAAAGTGTCTATATTATTTAAAGGTTATTCTAGAACTGCATATTCAAGTCAATAATCAATCGGGAACATTTAGGCAATTTCAGCTCATAAATGGACAGCTTCTGTATCTGTATCTGGCCATGGGACCCCTGTTGTATATAAAACCTTGGCAACCTTTCTATGTCTGGTACACTCTTGCTTGCTGTGTGAGCATAATTAGATATGATCTCTGCTTACAGAAAAGTAGACAGAGTTGACTATAAAGTTTGAATATTATTTGCAGAAGGTCACTTCTTAAATTACAGTGTATGTGGTCTGCAGTGCGATTCCACTTTCCAAGCTTCAGCAGATGTATTGCGCAGAATCTGGAAGACTGGATGGTGGACATTTGGTGGAACAGCCTGAGTGGATGTTGGCCATGGGACACGCTCCTCATTGCACATGACTGACTAGTATTAGTGCTTCATCTGCTAGCCGGTCTCACTCAGAGCTCTGTCTGCCTCACAGGCCTTTTCCATTTGATGGCAAACTCTGCCAGAGGCAGTGTGGACTTGCTGGATGACAGAGAGTGCAGCTTTTTGACATCATACATGCCAACGGCCAGTGACCACTCATAGTATAAATAGCTTTGTTCTGTGGATGTCATAGACGGATTCATTATGCGACCGCTTGCCCTCTCCAAAGTTTTAGAAAAGAGCCTTAATGCCAATTAAGGCATAAAATGCACAGTGCAAACTTTTAATTAGCCTGTAACTTGTTCAAAAGCATGCTGAAAAGTTGGAAACACTAACATTTGAGTGACTTTGAGGTTATGATAAAGCTATGAAGATTCTTCAGAAAAGCTCAATGATGTAAATGTATTAAAATGACATTGTTTAGCTAGAAGAGGACAGTTATACAACACAGAAAACCCCCTAATGTGCGCAGTTTTCTGCTAGCATCTTCAAAAAGAGGTTTTTTAATGATGCTTGACAAAATGGTCAGGTGATATACCCCAGGGTGCAATGATACTTTACATTACATGAAACAGATCAATACAGAGCCTGACATGGAGAGTCTCACAGGAGTTCTGCAGTCCTGTGCTCTACACTTCACTTTGTCTGTCCTCACAGATGCGTACAATTTGGTGGCTGAAAACATTGTCTCTTGGAGACATTTGAAATGTAACACACAGTGCATTTGACAAGTTTCTTCTGTTCTCATGGTTTGGTTTATATCAATTTTCTCTAATTATGGTAAATTGTACATTTACTGCTTTTTTGTTCCTATCACACATCATTCAACTTGTGAAGTCAACCTGAAATGAAGACAGAGCTTGTTGGTTCATATCCTTGGTCAACGGTCATACTGAGTGATTCGTTGTGTATGATGGCATATAAAAGGTGAAATTCTTGCTTTTCTCTACCTTTAATGATGCTATGATGTTTGAATGTGTCACTATGCACTTGCGTCAGCATTAAAGACTTGTTATTGCACCTCTGTCTTGGACACAAACATACAAGATTCCTTAGAAATGTGATCCCGCCAGGGAAAACCAGGTCAAAGTCATTCTTTTTTTTCAAAATTTGTTTTTTTTCAAAAACAACTTTTTTGTGAATTTACGTTTTGTTTTTGATCAACATATGTACTACGATGGAAATCTGAGACTGTTATCTTTCATTTACAGCAATAAAACCAAGTGGTTAAGTTTTGTCACTATTGTGAGTGACAGGATATTGACATGATATCTCAATAAATTGTCCAGTGACTTTGGCCTGGTTTTCCCTGGCGGGGTCACAAATGTGCTGCTTGACTATTGATGGTGCCCCCTAGTGGAGATTTGTCAGTCTGCTAAACATGAGGAATTTATTCAATTATTAACCATGGCCTATCTTAAATGTAAAATATTGTGGAATTACTTAATAATACCTCCCAAGATGAGTTTAGGTTAGTATAGGCTTTTTGTTTTTTTCTTGAATAGATATACTTTGACGAAGAAAAGATAAACATGTATAATGTAAACAAGTGTGTGATTGTCAAGAGATAATAATAAAGAAGTAAGTTTAGTTAAACATATGACTGGTATGTGTTGGGGTGGGGGTGGGGAGGGTTTGCTGGCATTCAGCCCAAAGAATATCTGCTCTGTGAAAAAATGGTCAGGTCAAATCTGTTTCATGGCCCTTGTTTCTTAATTCAGTTTCTGTGATATGACATATTTCGCTATATCATGTGACTACCTTGCACGTACCCTGAGTGTATGATCTTTTGCTGTGTTGTCAATCAATCAGTTCATCAATGTCTTTGCATTACAGACATAATTCAGGACCAGGATTGTAAAACTCAACTTTCACGAGAAATTGTCAAAAGATAGCATGAAATATGAACGATATCGTTCTTCTACTTTAACCATATTAAAGTTTTTTTTCAGATGTCTCAGAGGTTTGTGCTGTGTCATGGGCACTCTGTTTCTGATTTGGCTGTGTCAGTGTTGGAGCAGTTCTTTTGGGAATTTAGACAGGAAGCATAGCTTTTTGTTGCAAATTGGCCCACCTCCCTGTAGGCCCAGTAATCACAGACAAGCGACAAGACCTGGACTTGACAAAAGTAGGTCATTAAAGTGGATTAATGCTGTAATTCGAAGAGCGAAGCACATCCCTTTAATTAAATCTACTGCCTTTTGGAGGTCTGATGAGACTGTTTGTATTTCCCACTCTTGAGCCTGTGTTTGGCCAGCAATGGATCAGGAGTTTTACAAGAAAGGCAAGCACATGGGTGCTGTAGTGAGCAGAGGTGATACAGACCTACTAGACAGCAAATCATTACTAACATTCATGATCAATGTAAAGACATTTTACCACATATAGAGGTGCATCTAAAAAATTAGAATATCATCAAAAAGTTAATTTATTTCAGTAATTCAGTTCAAAAAGTGAAACTCATATATTATGTAGACTCATTACACACAGAATGATCTTCTTCAAGTGTTGTTTTCTTTTAATGTTGATGATTGACTACAACCAATGAAAACCCAAAAGTATAGTATCTCAAAAAATTAGAATATTATATAAGACCAAGCCTACTGAAAAGTATGTACAGTATATGCACTCAGTACTTGGTTTGGGTTGCTTTTGTGCAATTTACTGCATCAATGCAGCGTGGCATGGAAGCAATCAGCCTGTGGCACTGTTGAGGTGTTATGGAAGCCCAGGTTGCTTTGATAGCGGCCTTCAGCTTGTCTGCATTGTTGTCTTTGGTGTCTCTCATCTTCTTATTGACAATGGCTCATAGATTCTCTGAGGGGTTTAGGTCAGGTGAGTTTGCTGGTCAATCAAGCACAGTGATACTGTGGTTATTAAACCAAGTATTGGTACTTTTGGCAGGGTACGTAGGTGACAATCCTGCTGGATAAATCAAATATGCAACTCCATAAAGCTTGTCAGCAGTGGGAAGCATGAAGTGCTCTAAAATGTCCTGGTAGATGGCTGCACTGACTTTGGACTTGATATAACACAGTGAACCAACACCAGCAGATGACATGGTTCACCAAACTATCACTGAAATTAAATGTTTCATTTTATTTGGAAATCAAGGTCCCAAAGTCTGGAGGAAGAGTGGAGAGGCACACACTCCAAGCTGCTTGAGGTCTAATGTGAAGCTTTCACAATCAGTGGAATCAGTTCATCCGTTTGAAAACTTTTTATTATATCTTAATTTTTTGAGAAGCAGCTGTAAAGTAGCAACATAGATTTTTTCTGTCAGAGCAAAACCCTCTATGTCCAATTTTTGTTTTTTAAGAAAAAAGTTGATTGTAAATTGTGTCAAATGTCATGTTTAATGGATCAATAGAAATGCATTTAACAGCATTCCCCATCTCCGGTAAAGTAATCATTTTGGAGATACAGGCTGTTGCTGAGACAACAATCATATACTAATGTAACATTATTTTCATTGCTTCATTGTCATACACTATCACTCAAATGTTTGTATCACTCAAACTCAAAGGTCACACATTACATGGAACAGAAACTTTAGCACATGTTTCATAGAAGGCATCATGGGACATTAGTGCTATAGCACTTAGCTGACTAAGGTTGAACGTGATAGCCTTTTGTTCCTTTTTCAAAATTTAGAATGTTTGTGGAGTCATATTAAAGTCATTCATCATGTTTATTGATGGTTGTTTATAAACAAAAAATTCTTGTAACATTTCCTGTACTGTAAACGATATCATTATTTAGGTTCACAGTATTTAAGCTTATAACATAATATAATATTATTATAACACTTATGTGTCCAAAAACGTTGAAATAATACTTAAAGGCAACAGCGTCACTGCTCTGTTAAACATACGCTTTTGTGAGAACAGGTAGGCAATGTCTTAATCACTTATGACTTGTTGGTTGACTTTGTAAGGCTTTGTTTACTCTTCTGATTATGTCTACAGTTTTACTCACAATCACTTGCACAATCAGCTGAGGGTGGTTTAGAAATAGTTGGTGGATAATTGCTAAAACTGCCTTGGACATTTTCCCTGTAACAAAGAAATGTTCAGATTGGGTTTAGCTGAAAGCTGGTGTTTTCCTTTCTCTAGCACACATTTTAATCTCCTGAAGGGCCTGTTAATTAACTGATGAGCTGGAGCAGATGTGTTGGAGCAGAGAAAACACTAAAATCTACAGTGCAGGGTTATGTTACTGAAGGACTACGATTGAGAGAAATGCCTCAGTACAGTCATTTGAAATTCTATTCACTGTACATTATAAAGCATACAACAAACAGATGATCATTAAAAGGATATGTGAGCAAGACACATTAGGGTGATAAATCATAGCATCATGTCATGTCACGGCCTTCTATAATCCTATTTATTCAACAGCATCTCAGTCCAAATGAGGAGATTATGTTGAAAGACTGTATTCCTTTCAGGCTTTTCTGCATTCGTGTGATGCAAAACCCTTCCCAACAGTTTACAGCACATGCTATATTAGTTGAAAGTTATAGAAGGTGGTGCTCTAGCACATTTATAATAATAATAATAATAATTTCCATTTATATAGTGCCTTTCAAGAACCCCAAGGACGCTTAAGGACATTTATTTTAGCCTTGTGGGAAGATTAAATGGAAAAACTTGGTATTGAGACCTAGGGGGAATGTTACGATATTGTGAATGCACTTAATAGTCTGGATCGTTTTTTAAGGATACAGAGTATATCAATACTTCCAACTTACATACGTACAAAATATCTAAATATCTAGACAATGTTTCTGATTAGGGAATTCAGCCATTGCATGATCATCTCAACTATTCATTCAACATCAGTACCAGACCTCACAAACTCTCTTGTAGCTGAATGCAATCAAATTTTATTCATTGTTATAGTACACAATGAGGCAAACTGTGTCCTGATGCACACTGAATAGGATGTGGTTTGAGTGGGCTGAGAGATGTTTTGGAAAGTTGATTTATGGAAGAATATTGAATTCTAATGTGTATTAGCTTTGCAGCTCCCGTTCTAAACTGAAAAAGCAAAAAAAAGGCTGTTTTGGTTGTTTGGCTGCAGCTGAGGTAAGTTGAAAATTCGGTTAACATGACATCTTTAAAAACTCTTTCATAATAAGCATCAGATAAACTGTATTCTACAGAGCTTTGGACACAGTATAGTAAAGCTCAGAAAAGCTAAACGTTGTGATATGTATCATGCACTGAGAACATGCACTGATAGAGGTCTATAGTTTGCCACATTGTCCATCCCTATAAGAATTGAATGCTGTATATTTTAGTCTCTGCAGTCAGATGACTCTACAGCACATCTGCTTTATCATCATCCTGACCTGTCAGACTATACGCCAAAGTAGAAAGTTTATGAATGTCCGTCATGTGTTTGTGTGAGACATCCTGTAACATTGAGGCATGTGGCCACGTCCACAGTTTTGGACCATACCTTTTCAAAACCATTACAACTACCCCACCCCTTCCAAACGCTTTTGCGAGACTGAGAAGAGGAGGAAAGGGGCTCTTTCCCAATGAAAAGTGTGTGCGAGATCACAGTGGTTGGACCAGGTGTTTACATAACAGTGAGCCAATGTATCAATCCAGCCCCTCCTCCTCTTCCTCATCTGAGTGAAAATACATCTTTTTTAATGAAGCCCAAGTGAAAATGAAGAGCAAGCAGTGAAACAACAAAATAACATATTTAGCATCAGTATACAAACACACACACACACACACACACATCTACCTTGTGTGAATCCTGGTCATGCTGCTTGCCATTGGCAGCCGGGGTTTGAGAGAGCAAAATTGGCCATGCTCTCTCTGGGTAGATGGTACACTCTCCCCATCACTATTACCAAGCAATGTCCGCTGGCTCAGGCTTCTGCTAGCCGATCCATTAGAGCTGGGGATCCTGTGTTTTCCTTCAAGCTTTATCAGCAGCAGTTGGAAAAGAGGTGTTGGTTGACTTCACGTGCCTCGGAGAAGATGTGCTATTCTTCTGTGCTAGTGTGCTAGAAAAGTTTCTAAATTACCTTTTTTTCCAACTTGAAACTTTTCAGAACTACTTTTTGCGACTTTTTTAGGCTCTTGCTAAAAATGTTTACACCTATGTAGTATCTTTGTCATCATCATCATCATCATCATCATCATCATCATCATCAACAACTATAACAGCAACAACAATAATAATTTAATAAGTAAACATATATGTCAGGTATGTTGTGACAGGTTTTCCCAAAGTTATTATGCTCAACAGATTTAGGGTTTAAACTCAATTCAGCTGCTTTATTTTAGGGGTTTAGTGAAGGTGGCTCATTCTGACTATTAAGAGAAGGGGGGTATATATGTTACAACTACACAAGGGTTAAAGGAGAGAAGAGAAAGCTGAAAGCTCCCTGATGTGGAGCTCAGAGCACCGCAGCGCAGCGCAGAGCAGAGCCGGCTGGAGAGACTGAAAGTGAGGCTTCCGTTTAAAGAGCCGCGGCTGGTTTGCACGATGAGTGGAAGTTGGACGCGCAGAGGAGCGTTTGGACTAAAGGACGCGCATCCAGTCTGCCAGTGACTGATGAACTCAGCCTCACAGAGCCGCCTCTTTTCCCGGCTGCATCTCTCTCTCTCTCTCTCTCTCTCTCTCTCTCTCTCTCTCTCACCCCCCCTCCCTCCACTCCACCCCCACCCCGTGCAACACATGCAATTTCCAGAGTACATCACCAAACAACACGGACTACTACCGGTGGTGGCACCGAGCAGCCCCGCTGTTTTTTTTTTTAGCTCCAGCAAGTCCCCAGCAGAGTGAATAGCCCGGTGCCACGTGAGCGCGTGAGGACGTGGACGGACGGACGGCATCTCACGCTCACTCGACGCGTTCCTTCTTGTTGTTGTTGTTGTTGTTTTTGTGTTGTTGTGTGTTTTTTTTTTCTATGACTCTCGCCCGCAGCCCGGAGACGCTCGCGCTGCTCTGGTTATTCTTATTACTGTTATTATGCAACCGCGAGGGTCTCCTCTCCTCTAGCAGGGTGTCTAAAGCTGCCGCCGGACCTTGCCGCTCCTCGCCCCAATCAAATGTGGTTTCTGTGGAACATCTTCAGCAAAGGAACGCATATGCTGCAGTGTCTTTGTGGCAAGAGTCTCAAGAAAAGCAAGAACCCAAGTGGTAAGCCCAGCGCTCTTTACGATTCCTCTCTAGCTGCTGTGTGTGTGTGTGTGTGTGTGTGTGTGTGTGTGTGTGTGTGTGTGGCTCTGCTGTTGCACGGTGCCACCATCCAGAATCCGCAGTCGACAAAAAATGTGTGTAAGCAGGAGAATGGCAGGGGAGGGTAACTTACAGCCCTGCTGCTCTGATAGTAGCAGCTGGGAGAGCTAATGCAACAGCAAGGCTAACTTTCTAGTGCTTACATGCATACAGGTCTGGCTCAGTGTGCTCTCTGTGGCTCAGGCTACGTGTTTGGAAACTAGTCTGCTGGTGGTTCAGAGGGAGCTGCTGCTGTTGCTGTTGCTGTTGCTGATGCTGATGCTGATGCTGCAGCGTTTTCAGCCCTGCATCACTTGCCCATTAGCTGCTGTGCTATCACCTCTTCTCCTGCAGTTACTCCCAAAAGCCAAATATCGCCCATTGTCTCACAGGCTGCTCATTGCTTTCTGATCCTGGCCACTTTTTCCCCTCCTCCCCTACCTGCAGTTGTACTTTTGTCATGCGTACAGCACTGTTGCAGATCCTCTGCTGCACTGAAAACGAGAAGGCAGATCATTCACGCCAGGCACGTTTGTGCATTCTCCTTTTTTATTCCAACAGGCTGTTTGGTAGTTTGATGGAGCACAAAAGAGCACCATGCTCAAGAAGTTGACGTGGCTGACAGCTTGCTTTTCCACACATGCACTGCAGTGTTGGTACATGAGGGCAGTTTTCCTTCCTGCTGACACTGCATTCTTCACCTGTGCCCACTTCTAGGACCTTTTTCTGGGAAATTGAGTTGGATAGAAGTCCCTCAACTGCATTCACTGCAGACAATCATGTTGTGGCAGCATTTTTACAATGTTCACTTTTGGTGTGTGTATTGTTGAGATATAAGTCCTCAGAAAGTTGTAACAGCCTTGTCTGGACACACTAGAACATTCTGGCAGTGGGCCTCATTCATCATCTTCCCAAGTTTCTCTTGAAATTGTTCTTAAAGTTCATTGTAATTTCAAATCTATAATCATACAATTAGAAAAATGATGGAAGCACTTTAACCAGTTGTGTTGCACAAATGTGTCAGTACCCGAATGCACGTAAGTGTGCTCTAGTGTGTGTAGACTCTGTGCGAAGTGCAAGTGCTTTACACCGGCAATGACAACACTTGCAAGAAATTTGATTCTCCGTTGTTGGTTGCACCTCATCGTGGAAATGTGCTGCAGCAACTTTAAGGAAGTAGCCCAACACTTTGATCCTGATTGTGTTTGATAGTCTGAGGTTATCCCGGGCAGGATAAAGACATGATCCTGCATGGTGTGGTCTGTAGCTCTAATGTAAATGTTGCATCAGCGAAACATGTAAACGTGACACTGTATCTTTAAAGAGAGGGAGTTTTGGCCTACAACAGAGCAGAATAAAACAGCCTTGTGTTTTGTCGCCTGATATGTGTTTTAAATAACAGAATGCTGAACGTGTGATTCATCACCAGATTCATATTAAACAAGGGCTCATTGTATACTCGTGACAATAGATGTTCTCACGTCTCTTTAATTGTAAAGGCCTACGTTAACACATTCTGTAGGCTAACGCGAGAGAGAAAGAATTTGTGCTTTTTTTGTTTTTCTGGATTGAATTACTGGAGAACCTGACCCTGGTCCTAGATTACTCTTAATCTGAGATACTTAAAGATTTATAGCCATTAGCAAAGAGACCGTGATCTAAGTGTGGTCACATCCACAGTTAAATAAGATAATCTGCTCTTTTCAGTCAGTGATTAGAAGTAGTGAAAGCATGATCTTAGTGATTAGTTTGCCACGGCAATTACAGGCCTTAGCAACTTGATATTAATGAAGTCAGTGCAGGGATGGACAGAAGTACTGGAAACAGTCTACAACCTGTGTTTTTAAAAGCATAGCATGGAATAGAACTGAAATCATGGAAGAGCAGAGTTACAGTGCAGTGGCACAGACATTAGCATTACATTTCTCTGTAGTGTTCAGCATTATATAATAATGTTTCATCCTTTCACTCTTCTCTTTGTGCTCTTATTTCCCTCGTTTGTCTTTATCCTGTACGTACAGAACATTTGGAAGAGTTTTAAAAGTGTGCTTTCGACGCATGCCTTCTGTTCCAGCAGATGGCACTTTCAGATAGCCCCAGTGTTGAGGAACATTTGCCTGGCAGGGCCGAAGTCTTGCACTTGGCAGTGTTAAGAGTGCCACTGTGTGTTTGCTGATGCTATAGATACAGGGTAAACACATGTTTTGTCTCTTTAGAACAGAACATTGTGAGACTGAAGAGCTCTCCTTCTCCAGGAGATAGAAGATGTGCTGTGTATGGGGACAGTGCACTTGTTTACTCTCTTAATCTGTCAGAACTGCTGCATTTTGTGATGTTCTCATCTCAGAACGCTTTGAACATATTTCTATGCTCTCTACTTTTGTTTTTCTTAACCTACAGCTTGTGCTGGGAGTTAGAAGGGGAATACTTCAAAGACTGCCGTTTGTGGAAACTCTTTGTGTTTGTGATCTTCACTCAGATCACAGATCATTCCCCTTTACAGCAGTGATGGTTTACGTACTACTGTAAGATCTATCTGTCTTATATGGTGTTAGCAAAGCACAATCGTGTAGTGGCACAAAGCCCACTACAAAGCAGGATTCTTTGTGGTCTCTATGGTAGCACATCAGTTTTGCCTCTCATTGTTTTCTTTTCACACTGTCATGGTACACTCCTGATTCTGATGGCCTTGGAGCTCAAGCTAAGATGTGTAGCCAGATTATAATATTAGCATTGTCTGTAAGTAGCTTTATTACAGCTTTGCTATATTGTTGTCCTGTTTTACCGTAACTTGCAAACTGTCACACATGTCTAAGATGCAGTTCTGCAGAAGTCTGGACTGCGACTAATGACTTAGTGGTTGGTACTGAATCATAGCATATACCTATAGAGCTGTTGACTTCAACTACAGTCAAAAGCTTTACATGACTAAGGCTGTCTCAGTGATTACATTCATCTCCTGATTGCAACTGTGTGAGACAGTTAAACTAACTGCAACTATTTCCACAGTTATTACCTCTCAGTTTATTTGTCATTGACTGTTGCATTGTCATTAGTATCAGTTAAGTAATGTTGAGTAATGTGTGTTAAGCTTGAGCTTGTCAGTTTGGAGCCCTGACAGCTAGTAAGCAGGATGGCTAATCACTTAGTTTGGCCACTTTAGGCCACTTTAGTAATTATATACAACAAACAAACTGAGACAAATTGTTAATTGCAATTATTTATATGGCAGTTAATCACAAGCAAAGCATTTCGGTCACCAGCAAAGCTATTCATGACCTGCTATTTTTGCAAAAATTCAGGCACTTCTTTTTGTTCAGGCACTTCTTGATGAGCTGCTGGTTTCAGTAAGCCTTTCTCCCCCACTGTTGTAATAAAACCTATTGTTTTCACTGTTTTGATTAGTGTTGACTCACCTTAATTATAACCTGTTCAAAATGTGCTTCATAAAGTTTTGTCCGGTTTTGTCAAAACATTCCAAACCAAGTAACACAGGCTGGCAAAGTCTTGGTGAGATATTCCACAAAGCAGGATTTCAACATTAGCCTGATAATTTAAGCCCAATGTTGAGTATTGTCCAATGCAAATGTCCTACAGCTCTTTTCCCAGTGGACAGGTTTCACTGTGGCTCAATGGAGATATCCAGCCTTTTGAAATACCCCTGCAGACACGGTCTTTGTTTAATGTTGAAAGCTAAAGCTTTTTACGTGATGCCACTGAAGTCATTATGCTTTGAAGTTTTTTATTTTTTATTTTATTTATTCATTTTTTGGACAATTTTTATCCTTTTCCCAATGTAGTAGTAGCCAATTAGCCCATCCCATCCATTAGGATGCTCTCCCCAGCACTTTTCAATGTCCCTGACTCTAGGAGGGTGAAGACAAGCACAAGCCTCCTCCGTTGCATGTGATGCAGCCACCACCTCTTTTTGAACTACCGCTGATACATCATCACTGGGGAGCCACAGCACAGGAAAGCACAGGATTCCCAGCTCCAGATGGATCAATCAGTAGACGACTGAGCCAGCTGACATTGCAATGTGAATATGATGGGGGAAAAAGAGAACCATCTACCCGCCCAGAGAGAGCACTGCCAATTTTTGCTTTCTTGGGCCCCGGCTGTTGATGGCAAACAGCATGACTGCTCATAGTGTCAGTGTCTTAGCCTGCTGAGCCACTCAAGGCCCATGCTTTGACGTTTAAAGCAAGCTACTTTTGCACATTTGTAACCCAGTCTGTGCAAACCCGGCCAAAGCCGCTGGGTAACTTATTGATATATTGTGTTGTTCAGACTATCATTCACAATTTGTGACAAAATTAAGCCACTTAGTTTTACTGAGATAAATGAAAGATAAAAGTCTCAAATCTATCAAAGTACATGTTTCTTTAAAAAAATACTTAAACTCACCAAAAAAGTTGTTTTTTGTGCTGTAAGCCATTCACCAAATTTGCAGAAGTTACCCGTACAATGGGTTTCTGTGACCCCTCGAATCCTGATGTAGAATTACTTCTACCACAGAGGTGTAGAAGCTTGTTTGGTGGTATTCTGTTCATGAACTACTTCTCTTCATTGTAGAAATGTGTTTGAGCTCATGTGTCAATATACAGAGTGTAAACAGGTCAGATATCTTCAGCTTATATTAACAGTTGACTATAGTTGTGGTCTAAATTAGCTGTTTTTTAATTACAAATAATCGAATATTTCAAAATGCTATATCTTTTGTCCTTTATCTAAGTTTGTGTGAGGACTCCTTTAACAGTATTCTTTCCAAACATGCATATAACTTGTATTTGAAAAAAAAAAAACCTTTGGCCGGGTTTTCCCAGGCAGGGACAAAGAGTTTGATCCCCTGGGCTGACAGGACATGACTGAAATGCCCTTGAGCAAGGCTCCTAACCCCCAACTGCTCCCTGGGTGCAGTAACTGATGGGACTGCACACTGCTTTGGGCATGTGTGTGCTCACTGCCCCTTAATGTGTATGTGTGTGTTCACTGCACAGATGGTGTAAAGGTGGAGGTCAGATTCCTGTGTGTAAAGGAGATAAATGAGTTGGTTCTTCCTTCCTTCTTCTAATGTATTAGTTACCGCTTGCAATCCTATGCAGAATCTAATGTATGTTTACATGCAGATAACATAGTATACATAGCATATACTGCTTATATCCTACGATATACATGCAATTAAATCCTTAACACTGTGAATATTGAATGTCATTTCTTACTATTTAACTATTTTAAGCATTTTTTGTGGCTCTGCAGATCCAGATAGAAAGCTATGAGCTGTGCAGCAGTTTAGCTGACCTTGCATAACTGGTCCCTGTAGTAGTGCACTATACATGTAAGTGAAGCTTTAGAAAAGGGTTAAGTAAGTCTGAGTGAGGACATAATTAATTCAATTACATAGGCTAATTAAGCAGTAGGAGGTTGTGTTAGGCGTCCTCTAGCAACTGTACTGTAGCTCATGCACTACAGCATAGTGGATCTAGTTACACAAGAAAGGGAATATGTGAGTCTGGGAATCTTTAACCTCCACTAGGATGGTTTGCAGTAATATTTGGGAGTAGACAAGAGCTTCAAGTGTGAATTTAGATTTAGACATACAGCTACTACTCTTCTATGGTGTTTCGTATATATTTACTATTTTTGTCTGGAGATTCAATGCAGATCCTTCAAAGTGGTCCTTCACTCTATAAAGCCATCTTATACTAGCTGTAATTACAGCAACAGAGTAGACCGTATCCGATACACTTACACTTCTATTGCACTTTGTCTCCACTGCCTTATTATGACTCATGGAAAATGCACAGGTTGGTTTCAGGGTAACAGCAGGGTTAATGTATTTTAACGGCATTGTTATGTATTTCCATGTGCATTTGTAGCATTTCTTTCCTCTCAGTCATTTCACTATGCTTTTCAAAAGTGAATACACCAAGAAACACTTTACTCAAGATATAAGCATATTATCTTTTCTGCAACCATTCAACTTTGAGACCTTGAAGATATATGCAGAGCTTTGCTGTTTTGTGTGGGTTTCAAAAGTGCGGGGTTTTGAACAGGAACGTGCTGGAATGTGAGTGCAGTACAGTAGCGAGTGTGAGCCCACTCGACAAGTGGCAGCCCCCTGCTGTGCGTGTGAGACACAGCCTGAGTGTCACCATCACCAGGCTGTGCATGGGTCCACAGTGTGGAGGCCCAGAGCTGTGGAGGTAGGACTGTGAAGCAGTCCAGGGCAATGAACAAACACCCGGTTCTCCTTTACAACAAGAGCCAAGAGGGTACACCAAGAGCACATCTAATAGCCTTCAGACAAGTAATCTGCACACTTTCCTACTGGCTGTGAATTGTATACACTGCTTTGTACTGCTTGAGCTGTTATTGAGGTGTCTTAAATGACTGTTTCTTTGTGAAACTACTTACATAATCTCCTGAGTTTGTAAACTTTGCAGTACTTAGATGTCCACACAGTTGCTACCAGTCAGCTATTGAAGGTATTTGGCTAAGGATTATGTAAGTGATGTAGTTAATTGCACTTGTTTAAGTCAGTGTGTAAAAGCACTTTAGAGGCAGTAAAAAAAAAATCAAATTTTCTAAAAATCCGTTTCACTGTATTTCAGATATAACCAATCAGATACGAAATGTTTGTTTTTTTATTTGCTGTTGACTTTTGCACTTAAACTGTGAGACGTCCATTCAGTGGATTAAATCTATTGGATGAGAAACACATTTGTAAGCAGTTACCTGCTCTATGCACGGTGACTGATCCTTCCTGGGTGAAATAGCAACTGCATTGAGAAAAAGTTCAGGTAAAGCTATTTCAAACTTCTAAAGGGCCCAGATCCTGAATTTTTTCTTCTATCACTAATACAGTGTGTGTGGTTTTAAGCTGATGAAATGGTCTGTTTCTGTTTTTTTAAGACTTATATACGTGATATGTTGTCTCTGTTATAATTGGCTGTCGTGTATTTTGCCTCATTCAAAAAGCAGGTGTGGTTGAAATACTTCAGTGTAAAGGGGGCGGGACTAAATCCTATAAACCAAATAGACAGATATATAAATGCATTGGTTTCTGTGATGGAATTTGATTGGACTGTTTTTGCAGCAGTTCCATAAATGGACTGCCCCATTATATTTTTCTGTGAAGAATTTAGTTGCTTTTAAGTGAAAAACCTTGCACATTTGCCGACACATTTGTTCTCTGCAGATTTGTTTTGGTTGCAGATTTGAAAATTTGGCCATCCTTACATGGCACTCTAAAACATCAACTTGTGATTGGTCATTTTGTATGTCTGTCAGATTTTTACTGTTGAAGTAGGTGAATCTTGGCAATGCTAAGTGACAAAAAGCACTAGACTCTCTGCTGATGGTCAGAAATCTGGTTTGCAGGCCTAATGCTGTCCTGTTTCACTGCATTTTATTTAAAGTAATTCTAAATATACAGTCATATCTGAATATTGTGGCCATGACCAGAAGCAACAGAGTTAAGTCAATGGTGGTCCCTGACACCATTTTTTAACAAATTTAACATTGATCACTCTGTACCACTCACTGGAATAGTCATACTCTTTTATTTATACATGCAGCAATTGCAGGCACACACACACAGTTTCAAGCAGTACCAAGTTCTTATATGCATCTTGTACCTTATACGTTGAATAACAAGTAATCTTTAGTTTTGTCCTGAAAACCACAGCTAAACTCATACAAATGTTTAGAGATACAGATCCAGTCTATGAAAACAGCCTCACTGCAACACAGCCAACATAACACTATAATAGCCCAATATGGCCAAAGCAAACACCACGGCAGCACAGAACATTACACAATGCACGTTCAAGCACTGAAGCTGAGGTTTCAGTTGAAGATAAAAGTTCAAGTTCATGCTTTTGACAACATTATTTGGATGTTGTCATCAGAAATAGTCATAATCAAATCTCCTATTTTCTGTAATTGTGCAGTATGGTTAGTATTTTTCTTGGGATCTATGTGTAAATATAAAATGGCAGATTGCATTTAAACTAGTGTAAGAGGAAGGGGGAGGGGTGTGGCTAAGATCCCTTATTGCACAATAAGAGCATAGTCCTGGACTACTTGTTCGATTTCATATTCAGATTTTTCAGTTTAGCCAACATATGTGTCCAATTACATTCCCATACAAAAATTGTGACTGCCTGTGCATGAGTTTGCATCATGACGTTAAGCATAATCAACATGGAATTGAAGAATAGGAATACTTCTTCTTGCATACTGTTTGTATTTGGAGTAGGTTATGTTTTCCTGAGCCTTCCATTATTTTAGGCTCAGTCAGAACACATGTGTAGCAGATGATATCTCGGGTAAGATGCTGATCAGGTATTTCACACGTTGAGACTTCTTGCAGTTATGGTACATTTACACTAAATGGTGCTCAATGCATACATGCTATATTGTATCGGATTATATGTATGTGTTTGTAGATTGTCGTTGAAGTGAATGTGCGCATAAATCCTTTGGATGTAACTTATAGTTGAAATTAATTCATTCAAATTGTCAAAAATCTTTGCAAGGAAATGTAGAAGGTGTCAGAAACCACATAAGCAGCTGGTCTAGATATACTATATGGACAAAATATTGGGATACCTTAATTCATTGTTTCTTCCGAAATCAAGGATATTAAAACATTTTTATCCTGCTTTTGTTAAGTCAGGATGTTGGATGACCACCACCCCACCTTATCCCCAACTCTTCCCAAAAGTATTGGATGAAGTACCATCATTCCAGAGAACACAGTTCCACTTCTCCACAGCTCAATGCTGTTAGGTTTATACCTCTCTAGCCCACATCTGGCATTAGACATGGTGCTAATAGGTTCATGTTTCTCTGCTGCAGAGAATCCTACAGGGCTGTGTGTGCATTTGTACATCTGTATCATCACTGGATGCAACTTAAAACAGCTGAATGCATTTATTAGTAGGGTGTCCACAAACATTTGGACATAGTTTAAATTTCTTTACATTAGCCTCATAGCTGTAGCGCAAAACTAAATTGAAGCTTTGAAAGTAAATATGGTACAAACCAGATTCCAAAAAAGTTGGGACATTATACAAATTGTGAATAAAAATTGAATGCAATGATGTGGAGATGCCAACATCTAATATTTTATTCAGAATAGAACACAAATCACAGATCAAAAGTTTA
>BRDA01000773.1:0-17813 GCA_036984385.1 Crenuchus spilurus
AATAAAATATTGACATTTGCCATCTCCACATAATTGCATTCAGTTTTTATTCACAATTTGTATAGCGTCCCAACTTTTATGGAATCCGGTTTGTATTATATTCATAAATCTATATTTGATTAAATCTGCTCTAAACTTAGACTTTCCAAAAACCTATTTTCAGATGTGCTGATATATTGTGAAAAAAACACTTTCTAGTCAAGACAATTGAGCTCAGAACTGAATAAACAGAGGTGTTGGCTACACACTGCTCATTAAAGCTTTTAGAAATTGTATGTGGTTTTATTTTTAACACTGCAATTCCCAGGTTTGTAGAAAAAACCCTTCTTGTGAGCCATTAGAGAGGTAATGTGATGTAAATGAGAGTCTGTAGGGTTAGGGTGTAGGGTCTAGGGTGCATGTCATAGGGAGATTTTTTTTTTGGGTATTCAGCCTTTTGGCAGCTCGCTCGGCTCGTGTGTGTTTGTGTGAATACACGCATGCAAGCCTGTAGCATGATTCCTGCTCTATTATTACGTATAAATATTTTTTTCCTTTGTGGAAAGAGAACTTACCCTCAGTAAAACTGAGTGAGAGTCTCTGTGAGACAGAGTGTGCGACGACGTGCTTATTTGCATGACAAGTGAAGCAGAGCAGCAGACAATGGCTGGTTAATGGGTCCAGCATTCCAGCATGGGGGTGAGACGATGAAAAATTTTGCCATTGTTTGGGAATTCTAGTGTTAAAGCTTAACTAATGTGAGGTGGTGATATCTTTTCCTCAGCCACTAACCACTAATAGGTGTGAACAATCAGGTGTGAGGTCTTTGTTCATGTTCACTTTCCACAGATTCCTGGCTGCTGGAACCAAACAATGGAATGTCCCTCAGTAAGAGCAATGAAGATGGGTTGTGGCTGGGACAAGTATCTTTTATACAGGTAGCGAGTTCAAACAGGTGCAATTTTGTTAACATGCCGTTGGCAGGAGAGCTGAACTCAGAGGTTTAACAATATTATACTGGGGAAAAAGGAACCCTGGAAACAGAAACCTGGGATCATCTCTGAGAAGACAGGATGCTAGAATATACAACCCAAGGAACTTGGAGATCTGGAAACACAAGACTTGAAAATACAGCTGACCAAAGCACCAGTCACAGCACACTGAGAACAGAGGACCTTGACATCATAGAAAGCTGGGAACTTTGGCCTCTAGGATCACAGTACAATAGGAACACACAACTCTGGGAATTTAGGCAGCTGGAAAAAAAGAACCTTGAGAATTAATGGAACATATGTACCTGAGATAAAAAGACGCTGAGAACCTCACATGTAGGAATATACAACCCTCTAAGAACTTAGGACTCTAGAAACATAGAAACTGGAAACAGAATATGAAGAACAGAGGACTATGAGATCATAGAAAACTGGGAACATCTGGTAGTCAGAAACAGTACAATGGGAACATACGATTCTGGGAACACAGGACAATGGAACACAGAATCCTAGGAACATAAGTTCCTGGGAACATAGATGCTGAGAACATAGAAACCTGGGATCACAGCTTGTGAAGAACAGGATCCTGGGATAAGAAGACTCTGAGAGCATAAGATGAGAGAGTATGTAGGACCTAGGGATCGTAAAACCCGTACAAAATGTTTTATTTTTCTTGCAGTAGTAGGCAGTTCTTGGTCACTTTCAGTTTGGTTAGTGTAGTTTTCTGTTGTAGTCAAGAGGGGCCAGCTGAGGTGGTTCGGGCACCTGGTTAGCATGCCTCCTACATGCCTCCCTGGTGAGGTGCTCTGTGCATTTCATGTCGGACTGGGAGGAGACCCTAGGGAAGACCCAGAACACACTGGAGAGATTATATATCTAAGCTGGCCTGGGAATCCTCCCTTATGAGCTAGAAGAGGTGACAAAGGAAAGGGATGTCTGATCTACTTTGCTTGGTTTGCTACTTTCATGACCCAGAACCGAATAAGTGGAAGAAGTTGAATGGATGGACAGTGTAGTCCTAAAACCATGGCGATTTATATTTACCAAAACGTCAATTGATTTAGGTGACTATTCTAGTGTTTGTTAGCATAGATAGCTCACAGATGGAACTGTAGATGTTCAAAGGGGATTACAGATTAAAATGTGTATTCATGCTGGATTATGATCATCATCAGGATATTTCTTTATTGATGCGTAGACTGTAGTGATGGATTGGGTGTCAAGGCCGTGTCAGGGTAGTATCACGGCCGTCTTGTGTTTCTGACCAAGGCTCTGCTGAGAACAGGAAAAGAGTCGAGCGTGCTGACCAAAGCACCAGTCACAGAACCTCCGCATAGTCCCTGAGAAATGATGAGCAGAAAATAAGACAAACAGCTTATGCAGAGCATAACAACCAGCCAGACTGACACCACCAGCCATTACACTCTCAAGCATCTCCTTCAGGATGACGGCAGACAGTGTACCATGAGAGAACATTCTCTGACAGCCTACAAAACACACACACACACACACACACACACACACACACACACAGCGATAAAGGTTACCTGTGTGTATTTTGTAACCGGTGGGTTTTTTATCCCTCTGTGGATCCATTCATACCTGCAGGACGAGAAACCCTCCCTCCCAGTAGAACCTCTGCAGCTGGACGAGCTCACATACTGCAGAGGGCAGTATGTATGTATGTGTGTGTGTGTGAGAGATTTTTGCTGAGCTCATATACTATAAGGAAGCCCCTCCCATTCCTGTCAGTTCTGTGCTGGATTACTCTGGTCTGGGAAGCCACTGCAGTGCTGCTGATCACTGGCAGAAACAGAACAGCTGTAGAAATGGTGAGCAGTAAATGAGACCAGTACAGCTTATTTAGGAACCATTCAGACTGACCATCTTAATCTGACAGTCTCTGCCAGGTCAGATTTGACTCAAAACACCAAAGACGTAACAATTCCAAATAAAATAAGCACTGGTTTTCTTTATATAGCTGTTTTGAAGCACTATTACACTAAAACTAATTAAAATATCAAATATTTTAACTTAAAATGGGTCAAATTTAACCCAGAAACAAGAAGAAAGGTACTGTGTAGTAGAATGTTGAACTACGGAACACAGACCCTGGGAATATAGGATCCTGGTTTCTGTGTCCAAAGCAACTTGCAATGACGTAACCATCAGTTTCCTCCTGCATTCTCTGAAGCCGTAAAACAGATAACAAAATTATCGACGATACAGGTGAAGATTTGGAAGAGACGAGTTTGTTGATTACAAGAAGCTAAAATGTGAATGTTATGGAGCTTTTAGGTCTTCTAAGGCAGGTTGCTGAGGTTGGGCTAAACAGGGTGAGCAGACATCCCCGTTTTCACAGGACAGACCCCATTTTGCGAGCTCTCCCTGGAAATGTCCTTATTGTTAACTGCATTAAACACACCAGATGGGCTAATGTCTCTTGTTGGGCATGTTTTGATCAACATAAGATGCCGTCTGCTACTTTTACTACATGCTCACCTAGTTAATTCAACTGCTGCTGTGTAATACTACTACAATCTAGCGCCAAATCCACATTACCATCACAAGCACCCTACAGGTGATAAGTAGGGTATCATGACTTATAAAGACATACTTGACTCTACGAAAAAGATGAGCAAAATAAAACTGGAACCCGTTTTTATTTTCTAAATAAAACAAGTGGCATCTCAGAAATCTGGCAACTAAACACAAGATAAATTAAGTTTCTAGCTTTCGTGACAAACTAAAAATAAATGATAAACTAAATCTGGCACCTCGGAAATGGACACATCCAGTTAGAACGTCCAACTACTATTTCTTGTTCATAGGAATTGTAGTGTGCATGACTTAATTATTTTCCTTTTGGATCTTTCTGACCTAAAATTACTAAAACCCCCAAAATAATTCCAAAAAAGCAAGGGACCTAAAAATGGACTGAAGACAATTCTTAATCTTTTTGTATTATTTCTTTATTTATATATATATTTATTATTCATCTCAGTTTGTTTGGAATTCTTTTTTAAACCATTGTTGCACTTTAGTATTTTTTGTACTCCCAAACAAAAACAAATAAACAAAACAAACAAAAAAAAAAAACAAAACAAAACAAAAAAATGAAAGGACAGGGAAAGAAGGAAGAGGAGGAAAGAGGAGAACGGGACAGGAAAATGTGCCGATGAGGACACAGCCTTCATCGCAGGGGCCACAAAAAGCCCAGCATGCACCTGGGGCTTGGCAGGGGTGACAAGTCAACATCGTTCACTCACACACACACACACACACCAACAAAAATGCTTTCTTGACTAAACATAAATGGTCTTGTCCCCAGTCTCAACTTGCAAGCTCTGTAGTGCACACTCCAGCCCTAGTGCACTACACATATTAGCTTCAAATTAGCTCAATACTCTGAACCGATGTACCCACGCTCTGCCCACCAATGTGTTCCTTTGTAGTTACTGTTGCCAGGTTGGACAAGCTTTACATAACACTGGAAAAGCCCCTTTCAAGCTGTAGATCACTACACAGAATTTTGAAAATGTTATTAATTTTAAATGGGAACCTCACATAGAATAGATCAGCTATTCAGTCAATTTAACATTACCATGATGGTGTCAATTCCAACCAAGTCTAGTCTGTAGGATTTAAAATAAAGTCTAGCTCAGTAGCTTAGCATTTTGAACTAGAACACTACTGACTCTGAAGATAATTGGCTACATTTTGTCCTTAAAGCTGTTATAACACCCAACACAACCCGAAACAATGCAACAATGCGACGTGACCAAGCCACACCAAGTGTGGTCATTTACAAAATGTCTTGACGGAGATCTCCTTGTTAAAACATGCAAATGCTGATATTGAATACATCCCACTTTGGAAAAACAAAAAGAACATGCAGTCTCATCTCATTCAGGAGCCGAACCTTCATAAGCACTTTGGTGGATATTTTTGGACATCAGTAACAGTTTCAGTTGATGTTGGAGATGCTAGAACCACATTTGCGAACACATTAAAGGAGACCATCAATGTGCACGAGAATGACACTAGTCAAGAAAGGCTTTTGAAAGTGAAAGTTTCTGCACTTTCCTGCAGGATTACACTTGTTCACCAGGCAATCCCCCTGGACTGTTGTTTGGAAACACCCTCCCTGAACGCTCAGTCTTTTTCACAGCTTGTTGGCAGGAAAAGCAAACCTCACTGTAACACTGAACAAAACACAATGCGACAATGCAGGACAAGTGTAGTAAAATATTTCTATACCTTATACAGCTTTAGAATTTAATAAATTTTATTTTTTTCACAGATTTCAAATATACTTTTAAAATTGTAATTTGTTTTTCAGTTTCACATATTTTGCTCTCTCTATTGTTGCAAAAATGGCTGGGAAGTGAACAGACTTGCCTATAAGACTGACAAAATGAAGCAGAAAACAAACTACAGGGTGTTTCTAGAACCTGCGCATTATAATCTTTATAATTTATATCTTTATAACGTCATAATATTTTTGAAAGATGAAACAACTACATAAAAGCTGTGATTGGCAGAGTGTTCCAGTCCCATGCAAAACATGATCAGAGTATGATAAAGTCGCATTTTCACTTTTCAGGAAATTGCATTTGGTGTACAAGAAATCATCTTTTCGGATTTATTTACTGTTGTCCGAATTTTTTTCTCTGACCATTAAATCTAGTCCAACTAAGCAACAGCTGCCATGAAAACACTATGAGCAGAGTATAGACAGGCAATCATTTATTATAGTGGAAAGATCTAGAACTCATAACACCCTGTCCAGTGTCCAGCAAAATCTGACAAATCTCTGACAATTGCTTTGGACTAAAGCTCATGCTAAACTGACATCATTGAGGTTTATTCTGAATCCATAGGTTAACAACTGAACAACAACAACTGAAGGTAGTAACATCCACTTTCCACTGAACAGTGCTGAGCTTCCTGGTCTTTCTAAGCTCTGTAAGTCATGGAAAGTCAAAAGCTTGACTAAACATGCTAACATGGCTAACTGTGAGCTAATGCTAACAGCCACATTGCAGTTTCAACACTACTACTTCGTGGCTGCTCACTCTCATTCAGTCTGGCGGAATTAGAATTTTTTTTTTTTTGCCAAAGTGCCTGCTTATTATGGAAACCTGCTAACTATGAATATGCTAACAAGTATTTCAATAATGTAATTTTCAGCCACTCTCTGCAACATTAGCATTTTGGTGCCATTCTTTCAAAGCATTCTCTGATAACATGGCTAACTAAATATGTTAGTCACAACTAGTCAGCAATTTTCATAAAGCTAATTTGTAGCTATTCACTGTTAGCTTCAAAAGTGACATGATACTGTGTTCACACGAGGATAGCCAAAGCAGCTTTCACTATACATCAATCCAAGAAGCAACCGTCAAACTACTGCACCTCAAAAGCGACAGAGCAAAGGAAGCTTGAATTTTCACACATTGCCTTGCTGTCATGTGCATCATCAATCAGTGCAGTATTCTTGTTCAAATCAAAGGCAAATCCAGTGTGAACACAGGCAAACTTTAAGTACAGGCACTACATAGCAAGACATTGTATGTAATGCTAATTTGTGGCTAGTCACTTTCATTTACTGTTAGCCATGTTAGCATTTTGATCTTGGCTACTCCTTTTAAAAGCTATGATGTAGTCATGAAGCCACTGTAAGGCAATTTTCATAGGGGTATATCTGTATCCAACAAAAACAAACAAACAAACAAAAATAATGCATTGCTGGTTTGTTGTAACTGTGGGGACAGATGCTTTTCCTATAGTGACCAGAGATCTTGTCAGTACTCAAGCATGGACATTCATAAATGAAAAATGCTGGGAATATTAGTTCAAGCTACAAATCAGTCTAGGAAGCAATTTGGAAAATGCTCCGTCACAGGCTGCCTCCTATTGGCTGATGCACCATTGCATCATAGAGTACTCTGTCAAATCTCTGGAGAACTTTGTTAAATGGACGACATTGCCTTTGTATTTGCATTCATTATCCTTTGCACTGTTCTTATTGAAATAAATGGCAAGACATTTGTTTTTTCAGATACAAATATGTGATTTCAGCCTAAAGGCCTCTACACACTTCTTGCAGAGACAATATTGGCCTGGCTTTGATGACCAGTATGATGCAGGTTTTGAGAAAGGGAACAACCACAGATTTGACAGAAAGGCTTCGCTTTCCATGCCGATGAAAACACGTGACAAAAAATATGAATGTTTGAGGAACAGTGTGAAATCCAATCATCTACAACCTGATTATACATCTCAGACCATCTGACTTTTGGCAAAATAAAACTCAGACAGAGAAGCATGACTGGTCTTCAACAGTTACTCTGTGAGCAGAAAAACCAGGCCTTCCCTCTCTTCCTTTAGATCATAAATCAATCATATGTCACCTGTGACAGAATCGCTCTCCTGGAGTCACAGAAGTTGTATGCAACAAACAAAAATGAATTTGTGCAACTCTTGCAAGAAGTATGCGGAGATCTTAAGTGTGTGGAACTGAATACATGCTGTTGACACCAGTTAGTATGATCCATTTTAGTTCATGCTAATTGGTGGCCACACACTTTTGTTCACTGTTAGTCATGCTTAGGGCTGTGACAGTATAGCATTTTTCTTGTGTCCCCTTGGGTTTGGTGATTCTCCACCCTACAGCAACTGTGGAAAGTTGTTTTCAGGGTTTATCACGATACGCGACGCTCAGGGTAGGGGAGGGGGTTAGCGCCGCAGAGCAAGTTGAGGTCTATATGATCTCAGGAGGTAGGGAGGTCTGTCTTCCCACAGTTAATGTCTTTTCAAATCACCCCATTTTGGTGCTAAAAACA
Organism: Crenuchus spilurus; assembly: GCA_036984385.1. Lineage (NCBI taxonomy): Eukaryota > Metazoa > Chordata > Actinopteri > Characiformes > Crenuchidae > Crenuchus > Crenuchus spilurus. The sequence goes on from BRDA01000773.1 coordinate 7,820, forward strand.
GGGATTTATGGTTCCAGAAGGTGAGGTCATGGAAGGGACTGTTGCTAATTTAATTTCATATTCCAGTTTATGGCCATAAGTGACACTGGAAAGGGGCTCCCATGTGGATAACATCATCTGTGTCCTTATGTTTTTGTGGTCTATTTTGGTGTGAACTGTTTCCAGGAGGTGTTGGATCATCTTTCATATTCCTGGTGGTTTTGGTGCGGTGTCTTTCGAGGTGAATATTGTTCCATTTAGGCAAGAGAGAGAGCCACCCCCAATGGTGAGTGTCTTTTTCTATCCTTGCATGTTACTGTTTTAATGTAGCAATCAGTCCAGGGACTGGGTGGTGGAAGGGAGTTTACCATGTCACACAATATTCTGGGTGCAGGAAGGGAGCACCGCTGCAGTAAACATCGTTTCATGTCCTTGTGTTCTGGCAGTCTACTACAGTGCACATTGCATTCGGAAGGCGGAGCTGCCCCTTTGCATTAGGGGACTTTAATGTGGCATGCATCTAGTGGAGGATCAGGGGTGTCCACCACTTGTGGTGAAAGTTGTGATGAACTCTGGTAGGTGGTGCATGACTTGCGATATTTCGGTAATGAGGTTATGATCACAGCCCTAGTCATGCTAGCACTGTGAACTCAGCCACACCTTTGAAAAGTTACGACATAAACATGGAATCTGCATTAGAAAATTGTGCATGTGCTCACAATCAACTGGAAAGGGAACATCTGAGGAACTGGACTTGCACCATGACCGCAAATGATAATGATGATGAATATATATATCAATAAAAGATCTCTCTCACACTCACACACACATCCCTTTTCATAACAACCCCTAAATTTAGACATGAACAACAGTAACAGAAGTAAAATGATAAAAAGCAACAAAATACTAATAATAATAATAATAATAATAATAATAATAATAATAATTACACTGCCTCCGTAATAAAACAATTAGAAAATCATAATGAGTGTCTCTCTCAGTCAACTCCTTTTTTTTGGCTGAAAATTAAAAATGAAACAAACTTAATATTACATCATAGAGGAAAAAAGCATCGAAAAGACATTCAAAAGAAAAATACAAATAAAAAAACAATATCAATATATAAAAATAGCATCCCCGAATGAAACAAAAGCAAAAAAAGAAAAGAAGCTTTGATACAGAGATGGCATTTGGCGATCTATACATGGCGTCACTGTACAGTAAAGAGAAAGAAACAAGCCACACTGTTGATCGGAGGGAAAGAGGGTGGAGAGGGGAGCGTGCACAACAAGGAGAGAGAGCGAGAAGGGAGAGAGGGGTATGGAATGAAGAGGGCTGACCTACGTGAGGTTAAGATGCAACTCAAGCTGCAACAGCGAAGCAAAATTGCCAAAAAAATAAAAATAATAAAATAAAACCAAAACTGAAAGTGCAGTCACCGAGGTGATCAGAATTTTTTTTCTCTTCTTTTTTTAATTGCAACACAGAACTGTTTTTCCTCTTTTAATAATAATATTCATAATCATCGTCATTATAATATTATAACCATAAAACTCCTTTTACATAAAACAATAACAATAATGATATTTCCTACAGGAACAATAGCTGTAAAAATGCTTTAAAAAAAAGACAGAGAGAGAGAGAGAGAGAGAGAGAGAGAGAGAGAGAGAGAGAGAGAGAGAGAGAGAGAGAGAGAGAGACAGAGAGAGAGAGAGAGAGTGAGAGAGAGAAAGAGAGAGTGAGAGAGAGAGAGACAAAAAATAAAATAAAACAAAAATAAAGAATGAGAGCTGGTCGTCCTGTGCGATTGCGAGGTTTCCGAGCCTGTCCGCGACAAACACCCCTCCCAGGCTGGTGGAATGGGTCGGTCTGAAAGAGGGCCCCATTGGTCTGCAGCTGCAGACCAATCTGGAATGATCCACTGCAGCACGGTGGTGGTGGTGGGGTTTAAACGTTTTCCCATCCAAAAGCACAGGTGTTGTGAAATACTTTAGGTTTGTGGCTAGACGTATAACTTTTGCGTATGATAAGTATGTCTCTCTGTGTGTGTGTGTGTGTGTGTGTTTGTTTACGCAAGCCGGTGTATGCCTTGTACTTTGAGGCGCGTTACGTGAAAACAGGGCAAAGGGGATGGTGTTGACGAGTGGCAAGGGCAGCGACGAAGAAGGAGCCACAGGAGCAAATGGATGATTAAGGGGCTGGGCTGTTGGAGGGGTGGCACCCAATTTGTCCAATCAGATGGAAAAGCAAAAAAAAATAAAAATATATGGCAGCCAAAGGCGACTCCTTCTTCTTCTTCTTGTATCCACAGAAGTAGTGTTCAGGCGCAGGAACCCCTCCCCCAACCCAAAACTCTTCAATACAGCACCCTCCCTCATGGCTGGACATGACTACAGGACCCAGAGCGCCCCCTAGAGACAGACAATGGCATTTTGGCATGACGCAGCTGAACACAGGAGACGGATATGGAGCTTTGTACACTGCTTAAACCCCTGAAACACAAAGAAAAACACCAAAGGTTACTTTCAGGCTAAACATGCACAATGTGCTAAATATTAATCACATCCAACAGAAATTGGAGAATAAAATTAATGTCTATTGTCCTGAGATGTTTATGAGGAATTTCAACCAGTGTGACAAAAACGGCAACTTTTTGTCAAAGAACCTCATTTACAATTAGCATCAAGTTAGGTAGTGTTAACATGGTGCTACATTTGAATCTGAGATCAGCTCTAGACATTTTAACCTCATAAGCCTATATGTAGGCAAGGCATATTTATTTATATAGCACCTCTCATACACTATAGTCAAAGTGCTTTAAAGATAAAATAATAAAATAAAATAAAAAATCAGTAGAAATTAAAAAACAAAAAGAAATAGTTAAACAGGTTAAAAGTACAAGCATAGACCAACATAAAATTAAAAGAATGCAAAAGTAATACAAAAGATACATCTTACCAATACACAGTTCTACCGTTTACACAACCAAGCAGTACATATCACTTGATATGAAGAGCACAATTTCAATACAGAGTTCAATTTTACATTTTAAAGAGAGAAAACTACACTTTTAATTCTATTTACATTCTAAGTGTGAACTATGCAAAATAAATTCTTAAAGTACAAATATTTTAAACTAAAAAAATCTTTAAAATGTAATCTAATAAAATTCAGTATCGTTTGCAGAATAGAAGAAGCTTTGAGGCTACTAAGGAGGTTAAAGATTGTGGCTGAATGAGAGTTGTTCCGCTGCGAGTTAAACAGATTGCAACCTCTGGTGGTCAAACAACGTGACTGGTTGAGATGGCATAATGAACACAAAACAGGCCATATCTCCATTATATAAATTTAGTGTTACCACACAATAACACAGCATTAGCATATTTACTTGTGTAGTTAGACCCCGGCCTGCTCCATGCTGTACTGAAGGTCCTGGGGTTTGTAGGTTAGCAGCATGTCGCTGGTACAGGAGGATGGGTAACACGCAGTAGAATGCAGCTCTCCCTCTACATCACACACTGTTAACACACATAAACCCAAACACATATTATTACAGTTGTGAGGACATACATCGTAAAGTAGCACTAACTCAAATACCACAGTTTGGGCTCTGGAGCTTTGGCCGAAGCATTATGATACAGCAGCTATATTCCAAACCCATTACTTAATATTCTGTGCTGCTGTTTTCTGGTCACAATTGCATTAAAAACTGTATCTTCCCTCCAACACCAGATAGAGACCCATCACCTAGTGCAACTTGCTCTCTAGTGGTCTAATCCACACACAAATGTACACAATGTATATACAAAATTACTAAAAACAATCATTAAAAAAATACAGAGAATACTAAAACATCTGTTAGAAATAGGGCCTTATTAATTCACAAGAAATTATCCAGAATTTCCTGGACACCGTATCTGAATTATCGCAGATTTTAAAAGTATACTTCATAGCAGTGGTTAAATAAAACTTTATTGTATACAATGTGCATAATGAGTATAGTGTTGAGCCCTGCAAACATCTTTCTCATAGTTTAATGGATACTCTCTAACCTAGTGTACTTTACAACTATCAGTAAAACTGTAGCAGCTATGATGTAGCATCATGTTTCTATTAAGCACAGATCACTCAACCTGGGAAAAATTACAATGGTTCTTTTATGTTCATTGAATATTTTTGCCTTGTATGGCAACATAATCCCAAATGTCAAATCACATCTAAAGCAATTTTTAGAACCTGTAATTAAGATTAAGAGACACCACTTAAATTTTGAAGTTAATAAAAGTGTGTAATTCATGAAATATTTAAACGTAAGTGCTATATTTATCAGAAATTCACCGCATACCTGACTCCTCCCTCTGATGGAGCTGTTGGCTTCCTGTTAGAGATGATTGACTGAGAATATCTGACATGCGAGCAGAGCTTAATGCTTTCCCAGCCAATAAGCTCATTCCAGACATCGGCTCTGCCTGGTCCTGCAAAATGAGCAAGGTCAGTCAGTCATCAGACATGTGAACGATTAACTAAAAAAACCATGCTGCATTTTTGAGAATCAATACAATAACAAAACAGGCACAAATCATAATATTGCAATACTCAATGTGTCAATATTTAGTTAGAGCCATAACACTTATGTCATTTTCACTATAAACTAAATCTAAATCAGTATTTCCTGCTCTAAGATGGCAACTTTAACTATACAAGCCCTCAAAGTTCACAGTAAGTCAAATTGTCTACTAGCCTGTGACACATTTACTAATATCTGCATATTTGGGAGTTTTACAGAGAAGTCTGGTCTATTTAAGAGACTACTGAACTCTATTGTATGTTAACACTGTTAGCTTGACTTCTAATACATTGAGATGAGTGGGAAAAAAATGTAAATATCTTGTTTTGCTCTTTAATAAACATTACATAACCACAGCAACACTGCCCCTCTGAGAGACGTACATAAGCGTCGTCAGCTGTCTGGATGGTGTGATGGCGCTGCAGTGACCCGCGGGGTCGGTACGAGTCACCCTGTGCTGGGCGAGAGCTATAATTCGCCCCGTTATCTCCCTCCATCACCAACACCCTACAGTCTACATCTCCAGCTGCAGATAGAAAACTTAATTTAAGGAATTTGCACAAAACAAGTAAATACTGTAAAAAACAGAACTTCTTCCAAGATCATTGTTGAATTTCTGTTCTTAAATGATGATGAGAAGAGTGATGCGTGCAAGTTAGGGGTGAAAATTAGGGCTGGTGGAAAATTCATGAAATAGGAATCAAACCTGTGATCTTCTAACTGGGTTCTTGTAATACAGATCAATACATTTACTGAGACAAACCTGTGATCTAAGCACTGACCACTACACACATCCTAAAACACTTTCTTGGCTTGACTTTTAAACAATATTGAATACAATTAATAATTTGCTAATTAATGAAAAAGTAATAATTAATGCAAACCAGGAGGGTTTGTTTGTTGGTTGATTGTAATGCTTCTGTGTGTCTGTGTGTAGGTGTTGGGAGTGTCCACTCCACCTCTTGGTGCTGTTGCTGTGCGTATGTAGCCATGTCTGTGTGTAGGAGATGAGTAAGAAGGCGTTTCCCCATGGGGTGGAGCCAGAAGCTCATCTGTGCAGGGTCCGGGGGCAGAGGCTTTGGCAAGCAAGCCATCGTGGAAGGCCGTTACGTCATCATCCTCCTCCATGCTCTCCGAGTGCGGCAGTGCAGGCACAGGGGGGCACTCTGTGCGAATCTGCAGCAGGTGGTGGTGGTGATGATGGTGGTAGTGCTGCGTCGGGGGCGGAGCCTGGGGCTCCAGACCTTCTGAGCTTGGCGCCAGCTGTCGGAGCAGCAGCATCTCGCTGTAGTCCTGTGGGCTGGTGGTGGGGGATGGGGCCTGGGCTGGGGCAGGTGGAGCCTGTGAGGGAGAGGGTGACTGGGCTGGGCGGGGGCTCTGACGCTTCAGGAGGGCTGCCAGGTCCTGGGGGGGCAGGCGTGGGTCGGCATGGCCTGTCAGAGAGTGGCGTGGAGAAAGCAAGCCCTGCAGGATAGGGGTAACGTGCTGCTGTTGTGCTGCAGGCCGGTACTCTAGCGGCGTTGGGGACAGCAGAGCCTGCTGCAGAGGTGAGGGGCTACCGTATCCCATTGCACCTGCACCACCGCCCTGGTAACCACCTTCAAGTCCTGGAACCTTCAGAGATGCCCCCTGCAGGTAAGGGTTGTAAGTGCCCACCACTCCGCTGGTGATGTGGGTGTTAAACTGGTTGTGGTCATAGGCTGAGGTGGAGCAGTGGAAGCGACCCAGGCTACGACTGCAAAAGGGCAAACAGAGATTCCTTGTCACAGAGGTAAAATTCTCCTCTTAAAGTTTAGTCTAAACTGTTCTAATGAGTGAATAAAACAATGACATCAACTGACTTTAGCTGCTACCAGCGATTATAATTAGCATTATAATTAGGGGCTGACCGATTGTCAGACATGACCAATAATCAAAGAAACTGTTTAGCAATTTAACACTAAAAAATTATTTTTTTACCTATTTTAACCTATTTAAAAATCACTTCTTTAGTCTGACCTAAAGAAATCCAAAATGGACCAGGTTGGTGGCATGAGCACATCAATGGAGGTCTGTGAAGTCTTTGGTGAATAAAATGGACAATTTTTGACTCCACATTACTCACAGTGAAAGACTTATGGACTGTAATGTCATGATTTTCACAGAAAGTTGGCTAAATGGCAACATACCAGACAATGATATTGAGCTAGCCGGACGCTACACAGTCCATGCAGGCAGAACCACTGCCTCAGTAAATCAGTAAATCAGACTCCAGTAAATCAAGAGGTGGTAGTTTATATTATATATACTCCATCTGTATATCATGTTTATAGTATTCATCAACATCTATATTGTGTCTATAACACCTACAGCATATATTTACAAGTATATTTTCATTTTACAACACCTCTAAAATATTTTGACATGTACAGGTGCTGGTCATAAAATTAGAATATCATGAAAAAGTTTATTTCAGTAATTCCATTCAAAAAGTGAAACTTGTATATTATATTAATTCATGATTTGTCTGTGGCATTGCTCAGGTGTTATGAGAGCCCAGGTTGCTTTAATAGTGGCCTTCAGCTCTTCTGAATTGTTGGGTCTGGCATATCGCATCTTCCTCTTCACAATACCCTATAGATTTTCTATGGGGTTAAGGTCAGGTGAGTTTGCTGGACAATTAAGAAAAGGAATACCATGGTCCTTAAACCAGGTACATGTACCTTTGGTACTGTGTGCAGGTGCCAAGTCCTGTTGCAAAAGGGTGGTCACAACAAGCCATTCCACATCGCTTGAACAAGTTCTACACCTGCTTTGAGTCCCTCAACACCAACCAAAATAGAAATGTTCATATAACAGAGTGTACACAGAACACACCATTCACTGTCATCAGCAAAAGTGTACAAGGCTCTGAGGAGGACAATCCCACACTCAGGGTTTGCTCATCGGAGATGGCTGATGTCTCTTCCACAGGCTGCTGTGTACACCTGCTTCAAGCCCACAGCATTGTGCCCATTCCCAAAAAGGAACACAGTAACCTGCTGAACTCAGTCCAGTTGTCATGAAGTGCATAGTCATGACTCATATCAGCAAGAACATTCCAGACACCTTGGACCCTATGCAGTTTGCGTACCGTCAGAACTGCTCCACTGTCAACACAGCCATCCACACGGCCCTCACAAAGCTAGAGGGCAAAATCACTTATGTTAGAATGCTGTTCATTGACTACAGTTCAGCATTCAACACTGCCATCCCATACAAGCTCTCCGAAAAGTTCCTTAGCCTTGGATGTAACTGTGTAACTGGGTGCTAAACGTCCTAACAGACAGAACACAGTCAGTCAGGATTAGCAACCACACATCCAGTACAAGAGCTGTAAGCAGAGGGACCCTACAGGGCTGTGTGTTGAGCCCCCTGCAGTACACACTTCCCACATGACTGTTTGGACTCACAGGGTAACACCTGTATCATCAAGTTTGTTGATGACAGTCATTGGACTGATCACTGGTGATGGAGATAACATACAGTAAGGAGGTGGCTAATCTGACGGCCTGGTGTCACGACAAGAATTTGTCTATTAACACAGACAAGCTCAAGGAAATGATTGTTGACCCAAGGAGGCCAGTGGAGCTGCTCAGACTGCTCTACATAGGTGAGACAGAAATAGAGAGGGTGAAGACCTTCAAATTCCCTGGTGTTCACAACAGCAATGATCTCATCTGGTTTCAGCAGGTACGGTACTTTCTGAGAAGGCTGAGAAAATTTGGCATACCTGCCAAATGTGATTGAGTGTCATTACTAATTCTATCAGAGTCTGGTATGGAAATTGCACTGTTCAGGACTGCGAGACCATCTAGCGTGTGATCAAAACTGCATATAAGTAGCCTTTGCCTCACTACAGGACTTTTACCACTCCAGGAACACCAGGAAGGCACTCAATATCATCAGGGACAGTACACAGCCTCTTCACACTCCTACCATCTGGCAGATGTTACATGGAGTGTGAAATCCAGGACAACAACACTCTCAAACAGTTTTTATTCACAAGCCATCACAACACACTGACTGGTTAAACTGGTGACCCACACACAAACACCACTACTGAACTTTAGTTACCATTCAAACATGCATACAATCATTCTACCTTATTATTCATTCACTACTGCTGTTCACTCCATTTATCTTTTATCTACTGCTGCTGTCAGTACTGTGTGAAATAATACACAGTGCACTTTATAACATTTCTTATTTGTACAAAACAGCATGTTTACTACTGCAATTTATCTACACAATATCTCAAAATTTGACTTCGTTTTTGGTTGTTTTTTAAACTTATGTCTATATTTTCAACTTTAGCTTAATTCCATTTATAGCTTTTTTTCTAATTTATGCAGTTTTTCTAATTGTGTATAAAATATATATTTGTATTAAATAAGTATTTGAACACCCTGAAAATTTGCAAGTTCTTTCACTTAGAAATCATGGAGGGGTCTGAAATTTTCATCGTACATGTCCACTGTGAGAAACACCATCTAAAAGAAAAAATCCGGAAATCACAATGTATGATTTTTTTTATAATTTATTTGTGTGTTACTGCTGCAAATTATTATTTGAACACACGTGAAAATCAATGTTAATATTTGGTACAGTAGCCTTTGTTTGCAATTACAGAGGTCAAACGTTTCCTGTAGTTTTTCACCAGGTTTGCACACACTGCAGCAGGGATTGTGGCCCATTCTTCCACACAGATCTTCTCCAGATCAGCCAGGTTTCTGGGCTGTCGCTGAGAAACACGGAGTTTGAGCTCCCTCCAAAGATTTTCTATAGGGTTTAGGTGTGGAGACTGGCTAGGCAACTCCAGAACCTTGATATGCTTTATATGGAGCCACTCCTTGGTTATCCTGGCTGTGTGCTTTAGGTCATTGTCATGTTGGAAGACCCAGCCACGACACATCTTCAGTGCTCTAACTGAGGGAAGGAGGTTGTTCCTCAAAATCTCGCAATACATGGCTCCGGTCATCCTCTCCTTAATACAGTGCAGTCGTCCTGTCCCAAGTGCAGAAAACACCCCCAAAACATGATGCTTCCACCCCCATGCTTCACAGTAGGGATGGTGTTTTTGGGATGGTACTCATCATTCTCTTCTCCTGAGATCGCTACCTTGCCGTGGTGGAGAAGCTTGAGAGAACCTTTGAATCTAAGAGCGATACCATCTGGAGCTATGCTCCTGGTAGGGCCACCCTTGATGGTAAGGTCGAAGTGAAGGTTCCAGACAAAGAGCGATCACATTCCCCATCCAACGAGACCTGGAACTGTGGGCTGCAGCACGGTTCTTACAGCTTTAAGTGTTATGTTGCTTTACTGCTAATAACACTGTTGATTTTTCATGATGAGGTGTATGCTAGGTGCAACTTGGCACAACATCGAGTCGACTGCAGGGCTGACAAGAGATTGGGATGCTTAGTCAGT
>BRDA01000773.1:17913-37117 GCA_036984385.1 Crenuchus spilurus
GAAGATCTCATGGATGAAGATGATGACCACTGAGCAAGTATATGAGATGGCTAGAACTCAAAAGGAGTTACTGATGCACGTTAAATCCCGCAAGTCCGAAGACGTGGAAGACCAAGAATAACCTGGATGGATAACATCAAGACATGGACTGGATTATCAGGTGCTAGCCTTCTACAAGCAACCAGAGACAGATGGCATTGGAGGGAAGTGACTCGTCTGTGCAGCCTACCATCGCGAAGCAATGACGGCGTGTGACTTGACTCATCATTCTTTGTCCTCCAAACACGGCGAGTGGAATTAAGACCGAAAAGTTCCATTTTGGTCTCATTTGACCACAGCACTTTCTCCCATGACTCCTCTGGATCATCCAAATGGTCATGGGCAAACTTTAAAAGCTGATTTAAGAAGGGGAACCTTCCTTGCCATGCATGACTTTAAACCATGACGTCTTAGTGTATTAGCCACAGTAACCTTGGAAACAGTGGTGCCAGCTCTCTTCACATCATTGACCAGCTCATCCCGTGTAGTTCTGGGCTGATTCCTCACCTTTCTTAGGATCATTGATACACCACGAGGTGAGATCTTGCATGGAGTCCCAGTCCGAGGGAGATTGACAGTCATGTTTAGCTTCTTCCATTTTCTAATAATTCCTCCAACAGTTGATCTTTTTTCACCAAGCTGCTTGGCAATTGCACCGTAGCCCATTCCAGCCTTATGGAGGTTTACAATCTTGTTTCTGGTGTCTTTGGACAGCTCTTTGGTCTTAGCCACGTTAGTAGTTGGAGTCTTACTGATTGTGTGGGGTGGGTAGGTGTCTTTATGCAGCTATCAACCTCAAACAGGTGCTTCTAATTTAGAATAATAAGTGGAGGGGAGGTGGACTTTTTAGAGGCGGACTAACAGGTCTTTGAGGGCCAGAATGTTTGCTGATTGGCAGGTGTTCAAATACTTATTTTCAGCAGTAAAACACAAATAAATCATTTAAAAAATCATACATTGTGATTTCTGGATTTTGTACTTTAGATTATGTCTCTCACAGTGGACATGCACCTAAGATGAACATTTCAGACCTCCATGACCTCGCAGGGTGTTCAAATACTTATTTTCCTCACTGTATATATGCTTCATTAAATTGTGTGTAAGAGGAGGACTAGCAATGTAAGCATTTCACTGTACAGTGTAACTGTCTGTACAAATGACAATAAAACTCTTGGATTTTGAATCTTAGTTTTCTGGGTCACCTGAAAGAAGCCATAAGAGGACAGATTCACATCTGATGAAGATGTGAAGACAGTGATGAAATTGTGGCTCGCAGATCAGCGAAAAACCCATTTAAAAGAGGGAATATGAAAGTGTATTAATAAATGGATGAAGTGTATTGAAAGGCAGGGAAAGTTTGTGGAAAATAATTATTTGTCTTTTTTGAAAACTGATTCAAATAAATTCTACAGCCAGAGTGCCCATAATTTCTGACTCGCCCCCATATAGCCATATAGTAAACAAAAGTAATATAGGTGATATACTGCAACCTTAATTTTAAGAACAATGGCTATAAATTGATATTGTGTTCTGGGGTGTTAAACAGCACAAATGCCACAAATCTTAACATGTCAACTATTCAGTAAAATCCATACTCCATTTCTGAGAACTCTAGTGTACCAATATTTTTTACACCCACAATCACAGTGAACATCCTAAAACCTCAACAAAATTAGATTTCCTCCTCCTAGCTAAAGACAGAAATGTTGAGTCACTCATGGTTCTGGTTGTGTTCTAGCAGATACTGCATCATCATTCTAGAGATACAGGACTCTGAGTCCAATCTGATCAAACACAACATCTACATATAACTATGAGACATGGTAACACAAACCACTTACAATCTAGGAGGTACCACAGTGCTACCACTGTGGGGGTGCTATGTGTAACATTGAGATGTACCTCTTGCACTGAATCCAGAGGTTCTGCCTCAGAGTCCTACAGAAACATTCTGGGACATTCTTACAAGAAATGAATGAACTACAATTGCATTTTCGCATAAATTATATTCTACATATCCACATAGGAAAGTTTTAACATTATAATTAAAGAAAATGCTACATGACATAAAAAGAAGTGAAATGCATATGGAACAATCCAGAGACAATACAGAGTAAAAAATTAAAGAGTGAATGGATGGATGAATAGTGTCCAGACTGTAAGTAAACAGCTAGCACAGTTAGCTTTAGGGTCACGGTCACCTGTGCGTTTCTGCATTGTCCGCGCTCAGCTGCTTCCCTAACACTCGGTGACACGGCGTGGTTAAGAACCCTTGCCGCTGGGCCCCACCCGGCAGCTCCACCTCCTGCACTTGAATGGTCACCTGCTGCTGCTGTGGAAGGGCCTGAGGCAAGACGACGGCGGCACGGGTGGGGCCAGGGGGCTGCTGCTGCGGCTGACTAGGCAGAGTCATGCGAGGGAGGGCATTCGGGGGTGGGCTACCACTGGAGGACTGGTACAGATCAGGAGCATGCTGGAACTGGACAGTGGATGGTCCACCTGAGAAAATCCAATCACAGCTTTAAGACAACAGTCCTCATCAGTTACTGATCACAAGTCTGGTTCTAGATCTGGTTCTAAATCATCTGTCTAGCTAGGCACGAGGAGCGAGGAAGCAACACAATGCAGCATTAGCCAACACTGCCCCAAATGGACAAAAAACACCTGCTTTGTTGCATATAGTTGTACATCAGCTTTCTTTTATCTACATTTTTGCAATCATATCTTCACATTAACCTGTGTTAATATTGTACATCTTTAAAATGCTTCATTTAACATGCTTATGTTTTATGATTTTATATTTTTTTCCTGTTTTTACAGTCCAGTATGTTGATACATTATGTCAAATAACTATCAGGTCATACAGATGACAGGGTTCGTACACCTTTTACAAGGTAAAAATCAAGCACTTTTCAAGCACTTTCAAGGCCCATTTTCAAGTTTTTCCAGCAACTTTCAGCTGTGGTAAATTAATGATAATGGTGATCTCAAAACTGCAATTATGCTATAATAAATATATATCACAAAACTATTCTCCACACTTCACAGCGACTATGCTACCAAGAAAAAAAAAATACTTCTAAGTAAATAGCAGGAATGATGGATTTATTGGTGTCAGTTTCACACAATTTAAATACCAATGTTCTTCACCGCATGTTTATCTAATTTGATTGAGCAGTTACTGTAGTATGTCAAATTTGAGGGTGAGTTGAGAGCATTTATACATACATATACTCAAAATTATTGTTTTGCTTTTTGTCACACTGCAAGAGATGGTATGTTTATGTCTGAGGGAAAAAATCCCTCAGTGTAGGACCTGCATTTTGAAGTCTTTTCATCAGATTTTGATGCTTCTTTCCTAAATATAATTAAAAACAGGAGGAAAGTGTTATATACAATGTTTATTCTCAATACAGGTGCTCCCCGGGTTACGATGTTTCTCCCATTTACTGTATAAAGCCTTTTTTTTGTGTTTGGTGTGTGCAGCGGAAGAATACACAGTTATGCGGCTGTTTCCTTTTATTATCAAACGTATTTTATATGTTTTTTTTATATAATTACTGTGTTAGAATAGGTGTTAGGATAGGATAAGTGCTTACAGTATGTTATTTATGTACAATATTTACGTTTGTTCCGACTTACACGAAATTCGGTTTACGATGCGAACGTAGGAACGGATCAACGCCGTAACCCGGGGACTATCTGTACATTTATCATTAAGATTAAGGCGTTAGACTTGGAGTGTAGTAAAACATAAGTACAAACGCTATGCCCCTATCGCTAGCATTGTTGGCCTGGTGGGAGCACTGGCTAAAAGCCCTGTATTTTGTAATGCTGGGAGAGAACAGAGGTGGGCTACTTAAGTTCGTACTTGTTATCATGTTTCACTACACCCAAAGCCCATTTCACACCAGAGTTCTCCTTGAAAGTCATTTACTTCTCTTATGCCAAGCTGTATGTACAGCCCCTTGCAAACGGGTGACACTGGATGTTATTTAGGGGTATCAGAGTACAGAGGGCTGAAAACTAATGCACAATACACTTTCCAGATTTGTATGTATTTAAAAATTGTGGAAAAATGTCTAAAAATTACTCTCAGTTCACAATTACTTGCCACTTTGCATTGGCCTACTACACTAAATCCTAAAAAATACACTTTTTGTTTGTAGGTGTAATGTGTGGAAAAGTTAAAGGGGAATGAATACTTTTTCAGAGTACTGTACATTTGTCTACTGTAGTAGAGAAAACTGGCTGATGATAACTCTGTAACTGTATACTGATTTACTCACGTTGGCTAAATGCAGTGGTACGTTTTGCAGAGTAATGTTGATAGATGCTAAACAGTTTTCGTTATGTTCACTGCGTGTGCCATTAATGGTCGAGCTGTAACTGGCATGTAACTAGCGTTACCTCATTTTATCACACAGCATGCTTCGTAAATATAAGCCAGCTGCCGGTGTGCATACATACACTAGCAGGCTAGCTAACGCAGCCTCCCGTCATGTTACTGCTGTGTCTGCGAGGCAGGGTTGCCAGGTCCAACAAAAATATCCAGCCCAAAGTCAGTCTAAAACCCGCCCTTCAGAAGCTTAAACTAGACCAAAATATATGTCTGTCACACGTTTGAAGCAAATGGCAAAACAACTATGAGTGTACAAATTAGTATTTTGTTTATAAGGGATTTATTATCAGTCCATCAAACCTTTTTCTTTTTCCCAGTTTTCTCTTCACCTTTTCTCTCTCTCTTGCTCTCTCTCCCTCTCAGGCTATCTTCCCTTATATTATGTTCTCTTCGTTGTTATTTGTTGTAATCAATCATCCTTAGTGTTGACTTATACACGTTTGCCCACCGTGTTGAAGTAATATCCTAGGCAACACCGACTTTTTTGTTGTTTTTTTTGGTGGCCGCGGTAATTTATAAAAGTACCCCAAAAAAAACTCACCCCACCACCCTTGAATTTTCACCCTTGACTGGATTTTCAAACAAGCCCAAATGGCGTGAAAACCGCGAACCTGGCAACTCTGTTTGCGAGGGAACACAGCACAGACTGGAAGCAGCAGGTCTCAAACAAACTTCCTGAATCAGATGGGAGTCGCTCCCCTTCAAAGAGGCGCTTTTCTTTATTTCACTCGTTCTTCCTTTCTTTATAATGCTATATAATAATAAAGTTATTACAATTTTAATTTAGCCATAATTTAAAAAACACAGAAGTGTTGAAACTGTGATGCATCTGGGGGCAAAAAGAGCGGGTTTCTCGTGAGCCAACTGGTCTTGGATTACGAGAAAGAACCGGAATTTGTCGTCACACATACGTGGAGGCGCGAGCGAAGCCTTTTTAATTTTACGCTCTGCAATTTTTCCCTTTAAGCAAACTTATTTAGTCAGATAGTTATTTAAGTAAATGTAGTTAGAATCTCAAGCATTTTCAAGCACTTTCTCCAAAATTCCAGCACTTTCCAGGCCTGGAAAACAGAACGTTAATATTCAAGCATTTTCCAGGATTTCTAGCGCCCGTACGAACCCTGAGATGAAGTACTCAAAAAATAGAAATACAGAGAGACAAAAAAAAAAAAAAAAAAGACTGAGAACGAGCCAGAGAACACACAAATGTCTTACCATGTCCCTGCATCATCGCCTGGCCCCCTGGTGGAGGACTCTGATTGGCTGGCCTGAAGAGGTGGTTATTGGGATGTGTGGGCGGCGGACTAGAGGGCTGAATACGCAACCTGAGAGAGAGACAGAGACAGACAGACAGACAGTGACAAGACCAACAGGCAGAGAGGTTTTAATAATCTTTTCAGCTATATGCAGTACAGTACATAACGAAATGAAACAATGTTCCAGGTGCAGCACAAACCTAAAGGCATTAAACGCTGAAGACAACATACAATAAAACATGCAGTCGTACAGGACCTCTGACTACACTAAGACATTACAGGATAAATAATGATGGTCAATACATGGTACTGAGTGATTGAGTGGTGGGAACTTAAGAAAGTACCAGGCTACAGTGATTGTGTAATTGTGTAATGTGCAGGATGTGCAAATGAGCAGAATGCACTGTTATTGCAATGCAGTGCTTGTTGTAAATGTCTGTGAGAGAGCTCCCAATTATCTTCACAGTAGTCCTTACTATACACTGGAGAGTCTTGCAGTCAGATGCAGTTCCGAAACCAGACAGCAACGTAACACCAAATGTAACGACCATCTCCTTAATTTCATCGACATTCAAAGACAGGTAATTGACTTTGCACCAGTCTATTAGTCATTTCACTTACTCTCTGTAAGCTGACTCATTGTTCGCACTGATGAGAGCAAACACAGTCATGTAATCTGTGAACTTGACGATGTGGTTGGAGATGTGTATTGATGCACAATCATGAATCAGTAGGGTGAACAGCAGTGGACTGAGTATGCGGCCCTGAGGGGCTCCAGTGCTCAGTGTGGTGGTGCTGAAGGTGTTTTTACCGGTCCAGACAGTCTCACTGTCAGGAAATCCAGAATCCAGTTGCAGAGAGAGGTGTTCAGTCCCAGCAAGGTCAGTTTTCCGATTAGGTGCTGAAGTTTTCCAATGGTGTTGAATGCTGAGCTGAAGTCTATGAACCGCATTCTAACGTGTCCTTCTTGTCCAGGTAAGTGAGTGCCAGGTAAAGGGTGGTGACCATGGCAATGTCCGTAGAGCGGTTTGGAAGATACGTGAACTGCAGTGGATGCACTGAGGGTGATGACAGGGAGTTGATGTGCCTC
Organism: Crenuchus spilurus; assembly: GCA_036984385.1. Classification (NCBI taxonomy): domain Eukaryota; kingdom Metazoa; phylum Chordata; class Actinopteri; order Characiformes; family Crenuchidae; genus Crenuchus; species Crenuchus spilurus. Next base: position 24,701 of record BRDA01000773.1, read on the forward strand.
ATGATGAGATTCTCAAAGTACTTCATTGCAATGGGATGGTAGTCATTAAGGCATGATGATTTCTTTGGCACAGGCACAATGGTGGTTGCCTTGAAGCATGTAGGAACAATGGAGATGCTCAGAGAGATGCTGAACATGTCTGTAAAGATGTCTGCCAGTAAGTTTGCACATTCCCTGAGCACTCTGCCAGAGATGATGTCGGACCCCACAGCTCTCCGTGGGTTGACTCTGCAAAGAGTTTCTAACATCTGATGTGGTTAGACAAAGTGCCTGTCATTGGAAGGAGGAATAGTTTTCCTTGCCGTTCTGCGCCTCAAACCGAGTGTAGAAATTGTTCAGCCCATATGGAAGGGAGGCATCACTGTCACAGGCAGCTGGAGAAGACCTGTAGTTGGTGATGGCCTGGATGCCCTGCCACAAGCGCTGTGCGTCACTGCTGTTCTGGCCATGTGCGTGCTTTGCTTTTCTGATTGCCCGGGACAGTTTGGCTCATGCTGCACTCAGGGCAGTCTTGTCACCTAATTTGAAGGTGGTGTCTCATGCTCTCAGCAGTGCACGCACCTCTGCTGTCTGGTTAGGACAGGTGATTGTGGACTTGGTGACAGTGACATCATCAAAGAACTTGCAAGTCACTGAGGTTATGTACTCCTCCAAGTTGGTAAAATTGCCATATGTAGCAGCCTCCGTGAACATGTCACATTAAGTGCTCAAAGCAGTCCTGAAGAGCAGTGATGGCTCCTGCTGGCCAGGTTTTCGCCTGTTTCAGAACCGGTTTTGTGCACCTGAAAAGCGGTCTGTATACTGGGATTAACATAATTCCACAATGGTCCGAGAATCCGAGGTGGGAGCTGGGTTCCACCTTATATGCGTGTGGAACATCTGTGTAGACAACATTGTGTAGACAACATCCAGCATGTTCACCCCACTTATCGCAAAGTCTACATGCTAGTAGAATTTAGGGAGGGCAGTTTTGAGATGTGTGATTGAAATCTCTAGCAAAAATGAAAAGTACATCTGGATGAGAGCTTTGTAGATTGCTGATGGCTCCATACAGTTCACACAGTGTGTCTGTTGCTTTGGTGCATAGGGGTAAGGACATAGCGTTTAGAAGCATGGCGAACAATTCCGTATGCAGGCAGTACGGCCGACCACAAACTCCACCAGCGGAAAACAGAATTTCACAATAAGCACAGAGAGAGAACTGTAACCAGGGTTCTTAAGGTGTCTCAAGCATGTGTGAGTAAATGTGTTGTGTGTTTTGTACCTCTGAAGCTGGTGGGTAAGATGACTGGGCTGGTTTTCTCCATGTCCTAAGGAAAGAGCCTGGAGAATGAGAGACATAAGGAATGCATTATTACATCAAACACACATATACACTGATCATCCATAACATTAATACTACCTCCGTGTATCTACACTCAATGTCCATTTTATGAGTGGATCAGATACAGCAGCTAAAGCATACAGAAACAGATGTACTACAGTCTGTAATCGCAGAACTACATAGTGCACCTATACGGTCAGTGGAGCTGATCTAATAGACAATGAGCAGAGATACAAAGGTTACAATGTTATGGCCGATCAGCATATAATACATACAGACCACATTTTCATTACATGTGCATACATGTATACGTAAGTAGGATATGCTGAGAACATCTGTGTGTGTGTACCTGTATTTGCTGGTGTAGGATCTGTTGTTCTTGCTGGTAGAGGATGTGTTGTTGCTGTGTGTGCTCCAGTAGTTTTTCATCCTGTGGGGCAGCATACATCTTCTGCAGCTGCTCACACTCCTACACACACACACACACACACACACACACACACACACACACACACACACACACACACACACACACACACACACACACACACACACAGAGAGAGAGAGAGAGAGAGAGAGAGAGAAGAATTAGAAGATTAAATGATGTATCCATGATGTATTAGTCTCTTGCTCAAGAGGACAGATGATCTGGTCTAAGTTAAATCAGCTGCCCCTGAGGTCAGGTCCTCTTTAATCTGAAGATGATCAGGAGTGTAATCTGAAATGAACTTTCACAAGTGTCCTCTACAACACAACAAAACTACTACTGATCCGTGTCTAAGGAGGATAAGGACAGGGTTACATTTCTTAGTTAAAGTTAGGTTTAAGTTACTAAGATTAAGCCCAGGTTTATGTGCATTACTCAACTCCATTATTCCTAAAGTTAACATGTCCTCAGAAGTGAAGTAGTACTGAACTGTAGGTGTGTTTGCTGTTTTGTACCTGTTTGAGCTGTTTGATCTCGAGCTGGGCTTTAAAAGCCTGGATAGTCGCAGCTCCATCTGAGAACCGGCGTACAGGAGAGAAACGTTCCATTGGTAAGTGCAGCGTGTTACAGTCCTTATAGGACGACCTGGAAAAAAACATATATACACACACACACACAGCAGTGTTCAGTATCATGTGAACATCAGGTAGCAAACTCATCTCTGCTGAAGTGAAGTCTACTTTCATTACATACTGATTAGTTAGTCAGGAAATCTTCAACCCTGTGATGTTTGGATTTCCTCACAAACTGTCATCCGCAAGATTTCAACTGAATTATGGTCAGGACTTTGACATGCCCATTCCAAAACATTAACTTTATTCTTTATTCATTTTACTTTCTTTCATTGAACAATTTGTGTGCTTACAATAGTTGCTTTGCTACTCTTTGAAAAACTCTTTGCCATGATATACTTCCATGAATGTGTGTTGATGAAGATCAGACCCTGAAAATTCCTTTTAAAAATTCTATATGTTCATCTTCAATTTAACTAATAGTTTTGCATATTTAAAATCCACCGTGTCCCATTAGAGAACAGCTAAGTAAATTCATACTGAAAATGTGCAAGGGTCAGTTTGCCAGACTAGTCTACCACTGACAACAAAATGAAGTCCAAGACCAATTTCAGGAAACCTGCTCTAAATTATCCTGCATAGATCATTGGTGCCATTCTGTAAATTTTTATTCAAGTTTTTCTCTGATGTAAATATGTGAACTTGTATAAATTACATGGGCCAAGAACTATGATTAAGAACAAATATTTAAATGTGAATTGAGTTTTAATTCTTGTTTTATTCCAAAATAAATCCCATAATAATTTTTGAATATTTTTCCATTATGGCCACATCATCTTGAAATCATTAGAAGCTGTTATTATGGAGATTCAAATGATGCCATTCAGAAAAGCAGTGTCTTTACACTACTTATTTCAGTTGGAGTGGAAGAGTCAAATGGCTGAAGACATACACGCTGTATAAAAAAAGGTCTACATGTCCACAAAATTGTCTAATTAACATCTAATCTAATTATAAGGACTGTCTTTCTAAAACCAAATCAGCTTATTATGCAAATGTAATTAGTTCAGGTGAAGGGGACTCAAGATCTTCATCTTTATTTCTCAATATACCCCTCATTCACTCTGCTACTATGAGGTCCAGAGCCTTTAGCCATACTGCTCTTCACCTCTGGAACTTATTATTATTATTATTATTATATTATTATTAATAATATTCATTCTCCATCTATGCTTAAAACTCAGTTAAAAACATACTTTTTTTTTTTAAACGGGTCTATCAAATTTGACATTAACCTTAGATTCAGTATAACTGTTTACGACTACTTCTGTTTTCTACTATTGTTTCATGTGTGCTTTTGTTTTAGTACTTTACCTGAAATGCCTTGTTTTTGTCTTTATTTTGTTTTATTTGCTATTATTTTACATGTAAGATGTCCTTGGGTACCTTGAAAGGCGATTATAAATAAAATGTGTTGTTGTTATTATTATTGTTATTACTACAACTACTACTGTACATTTAAAAATTTTATATTGTGGAGAAAAATGTTTCATTTTTGTTTTGGCCATAATTCCAGATAAATTATGAAGACATCAGAACCTTCTAGAGATTCAAATGATTCATTTCAGGAAAACAAGTAAATGACCAGAAATGAACCAGAGCATGCAGGTCATGCAGCACTCAGGAGACAATGTCTAGTCATAGATGCTCACAGCTATGTAAAGCAGGCTGTGACTCTCTGAGACTGGAGTTGGACATCACCCTGTGTGACATTACGGATCAAGCAGAGGTCCAAAGCTGAAGGACATGCGTCTCACTCACACCATAAATACTGAGTCAACCCTACTCAAGTCCTCACCTCAGGTGCAGTGGATCAGACATGACATGCTTGAAGCCCAAAATTTGCAGCTTTAGTTTAGATCTGGAAATGTGTGGTTAAAGTTGTCAACACTAAAATTCATTAGTCACCTAGACAGTTCAGCTCACACTACAAAAAAATAAAATCTTAACAAGTAAGAAAATCTTGAAAATCAATAATAGGTCTTGTTTTTAAATAGCTGACTTGTATGTGTTAGATAAATATTCTAGTTTTTAGAAACTTTGTCTAGGATTATCTTAAGATTCTATTTCTAATTTTAATTACTTTCTAAAACGAAATAAGAAATTTGTTTTATATTCCCGAAAGTTTTCGAGACTCTCCAGTATAAAAAAAAAGAATTTCAAGATAACCTTACTTAATTTAAGAATGCATTGTTCTTAAAACTTATACATGACGAGAAATACAAGATTTTATATATTTTCCAATAAAACTGATGACACTTTATGTGACAAAAGTATTTTATTGGGATTGTTTTGTTTGCAGTTGTGGCAGAGTGCATTGTTTCTATACAGGGTTCTTGCAGGTTTCAGTGAGTTAAATTTAAGACCTTTTAAGACCATTCTCAGTTAAATTTAAGACCAACATGACAAACTGCCAAAAACATTCTAATTCTATACAGAGAGGTGAAACAAGTCATCCATAAGATGCAAAAACAGAAAAAACCCATCTGATAAATTGCTACAATATTAGGAGTGGCAAAATCTGTATTTTGGTACATCCTGAGAAAGAAAGAAAGCACCGGTCAACTCATCAATGCAAAAAGACCTGAATGCCAATGGAGGACAACAGTGGTGGATGATCACAGAAAAATTTCTGGTGAGATGAATAAAACTAGCTTTGATGCGGATCACATGCATAAGATTTGAGCTCTGGCTCAACATGTCGGGTGTCACAACAATAAAAATGTGAATAAAGTACGTGTAAAGTACAGCAGCTTCACAAACACTATGCGTGTCCGGCACTTTTTGTTTTGCACTTTATACCAAATAAGAAAGAAAGAAACCTAGCATGGCTTGCAGCATCACAACTTAAATATCCTCCAAATATATATATATATATATATATATGTGCATATGCATATGCGCAGGACTTGCCCAAAATAAGCCCAACTGGCAACCCACCACATTCTGTTAAACAGAGGCCGCTTTTAAACATTATAAAGGTAAACATTTATGACATGATGCCTAAACACCACAATTATGCTAAACACTTTTAATATAAACATTTTGAATAACTTAAATTATTTAATACATTCTTTGATTAACAAAATCTTTTAAGCTCTGATCAAAATAAAAGTGCACTTTGTTTGGTGTATTTTGATCTCATTGTCCGTCAAAGTGGATCCAATGAATTCTCCAAGACGGTCTACAGCACTGATTGATGTGTGGCGAGCTGGGAGATAAGAGTTTCACTCAAAGAAAGCCAAGCCCAAATAAGCAATTTCACATTCAAAAACAAGGCCAAAAAACCACAACCCGCGACTCACAAGATTTGCAAGCGACTTTAGAAAAACAATCACAACGTCGCTTATAATAAGCGGACTTGGCAACACTGTTGGTAGCAGATGCTTTTATCCAAAGCGACTTACAATTGGGGGTTAGGTGCCTTGCTCAAGGGCACTTCAGTCGTGACCTGCCCGGGGCACTTCAGTCGTGACCTTCAGGTCACCAGACCAGATCCTTAACTACTAGGCCATGGCTGCCCCATAGGTTTTCCCTTGCTTCTGTTGCCTTTGGTTTGCTCGCATCGGGTTTTGACTGATGCTAATCATGTCAAGCTGCTTTGTGACAATGGCCATTGTAAAAAGTGATATATAAACACATTCTGATTGACTGATTGTAATACAGTGGAGAATTAATCAATTGTCTTGTGAATGTATAACTGAGGTGTTAAAACCATAAGGATCTAAAAAGAGACAGTGATGAATAGTTGAGGGTGAAGAGCATCAGATGTCTTACATTAGATAATTGACTGGAATGGGATCTGAAAATATAGATAAGAGTAGAGAGGAAGGATAAGGGGACTATGCTTTAAATGCAAAAAAAAAATATGTAGATATCTTCTGTTTTCCATTAGGCCAAGTAAAAAAAAATTGGTGATCATCATTTTTCACCAAAATTTTGGGTCGGGGGGGAAGGTGTTTTTTGTTTTTTTGTTTTTTAGATTGATGGTAGAACAGTATGTAGGTAATATTAAAATGATGTTGAAAACTTAAATAAACCATGTTAAACATAGATCATGTTCATCTTGAGTGATTTACAAATTCAACTGAAGTATGGAACATCTGCCCAGAAGACACGAAAGATGGCAGAAGGACTACAAAAGAATATCTATAAATGAAAACTATTTAATCTGACAAATGCATCCATCAACAAATTGGTTGTGAGCTCATAAAGCCTCACAAGATGACAGAACCAGTTAGAAAAAGCCAATAAGAATGGAGTCATTATGAGATAGATATGAATGCGCATGCAATGGATGCAAAACTCACCATGGAAAACATGGGTAGGGAAAATGGGGTCACCATCATGCTTCCCGCCGCTGTATTCCTGGTAAAATGCATCTAGCACTGGAAGCGCGGATGCAACAAAATTTCTCGTCAGGGGAAAATCCCCCGCTTGGCCCGCCACCCTGCTGGGAGACGATTAGCGTCCTATTGATACGCTAATTACATTACAAACTGTCCAGGGCAAAGTGAGGGAAGCCAGTTTCACAGAAAGATACTCAGAATACTATATTATATTTTAAAATCAAACGAAGAACACAGAGAAAATGTATTTATTTATTACTTTTAGATCGTTTTAGAGATTTATTTATGCATTGCCATCTCCAGGGCAAAGTGAGGGAAATATCTCAAACTCACAAAGACACACAAACACTCCAAATGCTATATTTCAAAATGAAACGAAACGTGTATTTATTTATTCATTTTAGATCGTTTTTTTATGCATTGGCATCTTCAGGGCAAAGCCACAAAAATAATCGTCAGCAAAACACAGCACCAGTTTCACAGAAAGACACACACACACACACTTGATACTTTTATTTAAAAACTAAACAAGTAATTGTTTATTTTGGTCTCTGGTAAAGTTATTCTGTCTTATTTATACAACCGGCCCTCCGTCTGCTTCTCTGTGTGTGAGTCTGCATGCATGCTGCGATAATTATTATAATATATTACAGTTAGTTAAAATAATCCATTGTATTTTATTTCATTAGATAACAGGGAAATGAAACAAATTTTATTGGCCAACTGCAGTGTTTTTACGATGCTAGCCACTACAAAAGCCATGATTTGCATCACAAAAACGACCGGCAATTCGTATTGACAGCGAAGTGTACTGCACATGTGCAGAATTGATTTGGGATCACATCATTGGAAGCATGCAAAATTTGAATGATTCTAGGCCGGACTAGGGTGTTTGGTGCATTTTTTTGTGTAAAAATAAAAAATGGTCGGGTGCTTTTTAAAGGGTCGGGCGGGAATGATCAATTCTTTTTTTTTTTACTTGGCCTTATGATAAGTAACTACTACTAGTAGTAGTAGTAGTAGTAGTAGTAGTAGTAGTAGTAGTAGTAGTAGTAGTAGTAGTAGTAGAAAATGCACAATTTATACTGATTTTAATAATAAACGTGTATTAATTTAAAACACTATACTACTACTAATAACAACTTCAACAATAAAATAAATAGTATGGAAACCTTAAACTATAAAACAGTAAAGGAAATGAAGGACAAAATACAATTAAAAGAAGATTTAGGAGTTCTACACCTGTATTTTACATTTTGGGTGAGTTTCAGCTTGTGAATGGCGGCCTTCTGTCAGGCATTTTCCTGGAGAGTTTATTGAGACCTGGCAACCCTGTAACTGGCTGTTTTAGCTTAATAAAACCAATGTAGTTAGCTAGCCAACAGTTAGCTACCCGTGCTAACTGTGTGGCCCAAAAATAGCTTTATGACACTGTTAACTCAACTAACAATATATAATGTTACACAAAACGGCTTATTCACTAGTTTGCTCACAATGAGTAGTTAAGCTGAAAAACAGTCCATGCGTGAGCGTCTGATTGGAACCCTCCGTTCTACCTTAAAAACACAGCATTTGCATTGGTGAAGCTGTCGTCGGGAGAACATAAGATGGCAGCTAGCTAACTACTTTCGTCTGTTATGAGGTTATCATGGGCTTTGTAGTTCCCACAGCGGTAGTCCGCCCGAGAAAGAGAGAGAACAGAACTACATTTACACTGATGCATTTAGTCGACGTTAGCAAAACTAACGTCCGTTTAGACTACGCTTTTTTTTTTTTTTTTATTTAAGACCGTGGATGGATATCTGGCTGTTTTTAAGGCCTTAAATTTAACGTTTTGAATTTTAGACTTTTTAAGACCCCGCGGGAACCCTGTCTATAACAGAGCGAAAACATTACTACAACAGTCTAAAAGAATTCTGTATAAACAAACATTTTTACATTTATAATCTGATTACAAACACTGATGGGGCACTTCAACTCAATACTCAGGACCCCACAGGTCTAGTGATGTGTCATTCGCAAAAGAGCCGGCTCTAAGAGCCGATGCTTAGTAGTGAATCAGAAAAGTCGGCTCCCAATTTCTCATTAGCTCTGCTAACAAACCCCAAGAAAGGGGCAGAACTGATGGGCACACCATGCAGCCAATCACATGGGAAGACATGGGATTATACCATTATGTTAGCGCAAAGGGGGAGATGGATGTTCCACCGTGCGTGGGTGTAGTTCAAATACACCTAGCAAGACAGTGAGAGACAGAGGTACAGAAAAAAACGAGAATATGAGTGATGAGTATGAGTAAAAGAAGCAGCATTTGGCTGTAATTTATAGACATTGGAAACCTGCAGAGTGCCGTCACTGCAAACTGAAAATTACAGTGAGAGCAGATTCCACCACAAACCTGCACCGTCATATAAGCACAGTCCATCTCTTGGTGCAGTTGGATGAGAGAGGGCAAGCTGGGTCTATATCTACTGACCCTGGTGAGTCTTGTCGAGAGCCTACATCGTCTTTCGCTGCATCTATTACCCTCCCCAAAACTAAGAATGTTTTTTTTAACAGGGCAAATGCACAAAATTAAGCAATTATAAAGTTTATCATATAAAGTCTGAAAGCAAAAGTGCTTCTCAGCACACAAACCATTTATTTTTGCTTGTTTAGATTTAAATATTAGGCTACAAATGATAACAAGCAAAGAGCCGTTTGGGAGCTGAAAAAGCCAGCTCTTCTTTGGGAGCCGTGCACAAAGACCCGGAGAGATCTCTTGAGAGAGCCGAACTTCCCATCGCTACACAGGTCAACCACAGAGCAGATATTAATAGTAATAATATTAATACTTATTACCTTATAAGCATTACAGTTTTAAATTAGGAAGACTTTAAAATCATTTTTTGTTTATTTTAACTCTATATTGAGTAAAGGATTCTATTTTTAAGATATTTTTAATCAAATGAGGTTTTATGAAAATGCTTAAAACAAGATTAATATGCTAGTTTTTGCATTTTATGGATTTTTAAGATATTTGATCAAGTGAGTCTTGCTTAAATCTAGTGATTTATATTTTGATTGATAGATAATTTTCTACTAGTTTTTGAGAGTACAAGAATTTACAGCGCAAGATTTTTTTTCTTAAGATAAATTTTCTGGCTATACTGGCAGATAATTTTGTTTTATTCAGCTAGTCTTTTTCTTATTTTGTTTTTATTTTTAACACATTTTTTGCAGTGCACATCAACAAAACTTCATCCAGATGTGTCTTAAAACTTGCAATGAGTCAAAAAATAAGAACAGCAGTCACTGAGCTATTAAGGTAACTATTGAGTTCTACTACTTGTTAGCAAGGTTAGCCCAAACTTGAAATTAAATTTGAAATAAATCTGTACTCCAAACATGTCTTGGCTGAGGAAGTGGATAATTGTGTGAATAAGACTTCAAAGAAGGATTTCGGAGTTTTATCCAATGGGAAAGGTGCAGCAGGACAATCTTGTTAGACAAGCGTCAATACTGGTATTAAGATTAACTTAGAAATTCTGCTTTGTGAAAACATCAGCTGAGAGAAACTTAAATGACTGTGGGCTGTTGCTGAATTATTTACTACTTTTTTATTAATAATTTTATTTCTAGTATTTTGCCCATTTTCCCCCACCCAATGTAGTAGTAGCCAGTTAACCCATCCCACTGGCTTAGGGCTCTCCCAGTCACCTTGTAATGTCTCTGACTGTAGCCAACACGCTCAGAGGAAAGCTCAGGACCCCAGCTCAGATGGACCAATCAGTAGATGACTGTGCCAGCAGACATTATAGTGTGAAAGTGGTGGGGAGAGAGCACCATCTACCCGCCCAATTTTTGCCCCAGCTGTCGATGGCAAACAGCATGAATGGGATTCAAACTCACGATCTTGTGGTTATAGTGTCAGGGTCTTAGCCTTCTGAGCTGCGTTATTTACTACTTTGAATAAAGACCTCAAATACTACTGCTGGCTAAACTGAATAGAAGGGTTACAACACTAAACCTCATTACAACTGTACTGTGGTGCCTACCCACCGAGTTCATTATCACCATCACCCCCTGAAACTATAGGGATTCAAAATATATTTACGTTGTACATCGCCTAAACAACTGGGACATGGAACAACAACCACACAGTTAGCCCATTAGCCATTATGTTTGTTGCTATACTAACAAAAGGATCTGTTGTGATTTTTCGAGTGAGTTCCCACTCATGCCAAAATTTAAAACAATGTAGCATTTTCAAAAGAGCTCTGTATTTGTAAAAACTTGGTGATACATTATACAGGAATGACAGTACACTATACTGCACTATTTTGTGATACTGTAAGCTAGACAAAATACATTTAAACTCTTTTAAATCAAGTTTTGGGAAAACTGGATCTTTACACTATATTAAAGTGGAAGAGTCTAATGGCTGAAGATTAAAACATTTGAATACTGTGAAAGTTTGTTTCTTTTTGTTCATAATTTAATTCAAAAGGGTTAACGGTCATTTTATTTTAATTACAGAAAGTGACTATTTAAAGTCATTTTTGTTTTAATATTGAACAGTCTGGCTTACAACTCATGAAGCATCCAGAATCTCAAATGACTAGAATCTGTGATGGTGAGTTTGAGTAAATGACTATAAACAGTATAAATAGTGAATCTCTCAGACTACAACTGTTACATTCCTCATATCAAGACTCCTGAACCAGAGACAACATCACAAGTGTCTTACCTGGACTAAGCAGAACCAGAACTGGACTGTTACTCAGCACAAAGTCCTCTTTTCAGATGAAAATCACTTTTACATTTCATTAGTAAATGAAGTTTTCTTGATATCAGAAATCTACCAGATTTTACAGCACTTCATGCTCCCATCTGCTGACAAGCTTTAAGTCCGTGAGATGCCTTTCTTTTCCAGCAGCCGCACACAGTAACAAAACTAGACAATGACATTACTGTGCTTGATTGAGCAGCACATGAGTTATAAGCCAAACTGATCAACATTAAAACAAAAAAGCTTGAAATTGGTCACTTTATGTGTAATAAGTATAAAATACATGAGTTTACCTTTTCAATTAAATTTTGACCAAAATAAACTTATGTTTTTGATGTATGACTGTATACTACAACACTGCCATCTAGTGGTCTGTGTGATGGATGAAGGATGTGTGGGTGTGTGTCCCCTCACCGTGAGTGATCTGGGGTCCAGCCCCGTGTTCTTGCTCTCTGGGCCTCTGCTGAGAGCTCGGAGAGAGTGTATCCCGAGCTCCCCGCCGTGTGTGTGGTGTGTCGCTTGGAGCTGTTCGCCAAGTACCTGCACCATGGGGGCGGGAGGAAACAGGAAGCAGCACGGATCAGCTCTTTGATTGGCCACGCAGTCGTCCAATTGGAAAACAGAATGCGTTTTTTTATTGCTGTTTGGCTTTGATGTTATTGGGGATTTTTAGCCAAGCTTAGTCACAAGCAAAGCGCTCATAATTTGCGTTTGTTTTTAGAGGGAAATAACAGAAAATTTTAAAAGGTAGATTTTAATGAGAAGCCAGAACTCGATGGAATTAGGGGAAAAGAAAGAAAGAAAGAAAGAAAAAGAAAGAAAGAAAGAAAGAAAGAAAGAAAGAAAGTGAGAAAACCACAACAGCTGAAGGGACGCCGAAAGTGAACATCGCCCCCCGGTGATAGAAAGCAGTG
>BRDA01000776.1:0-21724 GCA_036984385.1 Crenuchus spilurus
GGTGCTGTGGATAAGGCTACCCACTGCTTTGGGCACATGATTTCACAGCCTAGTGTGTTCACATGTGTGTGTTTCACTGTACAGATGGGTTAAATGAAGAGGCAAAATAGCTATGGAGGCTATGATAATAGGGTACAGGGTGAAGGATGGGAGCCACCGTAGTGAAGGTGTACCAAGAATGGACTCCTCGTATACTGAGTGCCTCCCAAAGGCATAACAGTGGTGTCCCATGGGCCTTCGATGCCACAGAGGAACAAAAACTTTTCTGAGTGGCACAAAGTAATCAACGTGTCACAGTGGCAAGGTCAGAAGACACATAAGGAAGACTATTCTAGACAAGACTTGAAGTTGAAATTTGAAGTAGTGGGGCATCCATGGCCTTGTGGTTAGGGTTCGGGTCTTGTGACTGGAAGGCTGCCAGTTCAATTCCCAGGCAGGTCATGACTGAAGTAGATTCACTGTAGAGACCACACTTTCATTATTAGAGTAAATGCAGCTTTTTCATGCACCCTGGTCTACAGTACAGCACTTACAAAGCATAGTCTGTGGACTTTTTTCAGCATTCTGCACTACAGTTGTTGGGTAATTTTTACCCCACTATGACTAAGATAAAGTCTGAACCTATATGAGAAACTCTAAAGATGAAAAGATGACAATGAGTCAAAGTTTTACATTTAGAAAGATATAAAAGGTTACATGAAATGTTGTTTCAGCATTAGAGATATATAACAGTAAAGACACACAAATGTAGTCACACAGAGAGAGAGAGAGAGAGAGAGAGAGAGAGAGAGAGAGAGAGAGAGAGAGAGAGAGAGAGAGAGAGAGAGAGAGAGAGAGAGAGCACAAGGTGAGGTGGTGAGATCACATTTGGGTGGCCCCTCCCCTAACTAATGCAAACTCTGTCAAAGCAATTGGACCTTTATGTAGATTATATGTAATTCAAGCATAAAATCATTATTGTCCATCACTATGACTATGTTAATGAGCATAGATAACATGTTGTTCAGCTCCGGTGGCTCCAGCATATATCATCTCCTGGCCACAACACTCCAAACCCGTCCTGATAACCATTTTCAGCACAGCATGAAACAACTAAACAACTCTTAGGACTTGTGTCATTGTAACCAAGCTGAAGAAAGTATATTTTAAAGATCACATATCCCCTTAAATTAAGTAATCAGGTAAGTCAGAAAAAGAACATGACTTTGTAAAACAGTTATTAATAAAAGTGTAACGTGGTGGTTGTCTCCAATCTCATTCACAATACGTTACTGCAGGTTTGTCCTAGTAGTACAGTGTTTCAGAGAATGTGCACTGTTAATATTCTCTCTTCTGATGATGATTTATGACTTTTGATTTTGCCAGCTTGAAAAAAAAAAACAGATCTAAAATGATCAATCCCTTCATCCATGAAATACTCATCATGTCTCCTCTCCAATTTGATTTGTTTGTTTTTCATCTTCTTGTTTCTTCCTCTCTAGACTAAAATCCAGACAGACTTCTAGCTCTCGCTTACTCTCACTCTCTCTCTTCTTTCTCCCATCACAGTTCCAATTCAATTCAGATGCTCATTCATCAGAGGAAGATCACAGAAGCATTCTCTTAAGCCAATGATGCTCAGCTGTGTTTTGAATTCAAAGCCCAGTTCAATCAGAGAAAAACACAAACAGAGTGCTAGGCTGCTACGAGAGTGGCCATCTAAACAAAACAAATGTTTTTTGTTTGTTTATTTTGTGTGGGCTTTCTTTTCCATAATGTTAATGAATTAATTACTTAACGTTTTGATTTGCGCTTTAAAAACATGAAGGTTAAAACGACACTGTTATGTTGTTGAGAAGCTCACAATGTACCTAGAGTCCATTCTCCATACACCTTCACGAGGGTGGCTCTAGAACATCCCACAAAGTGTGTATATATATATATATATATATATATATATATATATATGACTAGAGGATGGCCAACAGAAATTGTGCAGCAAAAGATGAGCTACTGTCTCTGAGTTTACATCTACAAATTGGACCAACAAGGTAGGTGTGTCTAATAGAATGGACAGTGAATGAACGTAGTGTTTTAAAAGTCCAGGAGCTCTGCTCTGTGACTCACTGTGTGATCCAATGGACAATAAAGTCTAATAGGTTGAGGTATGTGAAATTTCATGAAGCTCTGTATTCTGAAAATTCTTTTTCCCCATCCGTACTACAGCCTGCAAAGGTTGCAGTTTATTTCATATTAACTACCAGACACAGACAAGTAATTGAACAGATAATCCTTCTTCATTCTCTCTCTCTCTCTCTCCTTCCTTTATCTCCCCACAGTGACCTTCGTGGCTTGATATTCTGAAATACTACATCCACATATTACATTTCCGAGCTCTAAGCCTCCACTACATCTCAGCACAAATGCCAGACCAAACACAGAGGGCCACTAAAAAGTCAACATCAACACTTTCAGAGGGCAGCAAAATGGGACCTTTTCACACTGCAGCCAATCTGTAAAACACCATTGCTCTTTTTCCAGCCATTAAATCTCTGACCACATAAAATCACTTAGGAATTATTTAAGAAATAATTCATAATTTGAATCAATAATTTTACAGCAGTTCAGTATTATTTTTATATATACATTCAATACACTGAACTGAATAAGGAGGTGAATTAGTGAATGGAGTAGATAAAACATTCTTGTTTTTATTATTACACTGAAAGTTAGTCCATTTTTATTTTAAATGTGTAGTTGCATAAATAAATAAATACAATACAATACAATACAAACCTACTTGCTCAATCAATTCAACCACAAATGAACCTCATTAATGAAATTCCAAAAAGCATAATCCAGTTATCCTGCCATTAGAAGCATCCCCTGTCGGGAGACTTATTTACACTCATAGGCCAGCCCCATACCCATTAACTAAATGAAGATTGTTGAAAGTACTGACCTTACACAACACGTACAGGAATATTTGAAATGTATTGGGAACTACTGCCATTTTCATAAATACACATCAATGTTAGAAATAATATTTAATTTAAATAATTTTAAACAAAATTATTGATTATGTCACACACTGCTCCACAGCGACATCTGGTGAGGCTGGGCCCCAACTGCCCCTAATGTAGATACATCCCTGGCTCTTGTATCGTTTCCTGTCTCAGTCTACTACTGTTTATATTAATGTACTGAGTCCTATTTATTCTGTGAGCATCTGGTGAGTTTGTTTATTGTTACACAATCCCTAAATATGATTGTGCAGATCAACTAAATTATGCATCAGTCAATGCCAATAGTATTAAAGTAGGCTTGGGCGATAAACCGAAAATGTACCGATACCGAAATTTATGACAATAACCAACGTCATTTTGCCCATGTCGATATTTTCGGTGTCTTAAAAAATGAAAAGAAAAGTCGTTTTGTCTTTTTTGTCAGCTACGTTCATGTTCCTTTAAGACGCTGCTCTCCATGCTGTGTGTAGGGTCTGTCTGTCACGTGACTACAGGCTGCCCTACCAGTGTGGGCCCTACGGAGAATGGTCTGACTGCAGAGCCGCAGAGCCATGGATTTACGCCAGCAGTTTTACGCCATTGGCAGCGCATACGCGGTAAACACAAGTAAACTGTGAAAGTTAAAGGAGGTTTGCGACGGTTATATGTGTTGCAGTGCATATTTCCATACAAGAAGGAAGATCGTTGCCGATATATGAGTGATGTGACAAATGCTGCGACAAATATCATTGCTGTTTTGCTCCGTAGGTATTATAAGCCAACATCAGCCAGTAAACTTAAGAGTCATCTCAAACTACATTTTAACTGAGCAGTCCAACATGAAGGTAAGTCAGTTAACACAACAATAAGTCTTTTGACACAACAGTACAACATAAGTTGCACAATATCTAACAAATAATAGTTATCTACAATGCCGAATATGTCATAACTGTATATAATTATATAAATATCTAACTAATTATATAAATATCAGACTAATAATATAAATATCAGAATAATTATATCAATATCAGACTAATTATATAAATATCAGACTAATTACATAAATATCAGACCAATAATATAAATATCAGAATAATTATATCAATATCAGACTAATAATATAAATATCAGACTTTGTAAACTGCAATGATCTAAGCCTCAAATTACAACTTTTAAAAGTTTACTCAGCAAGGTTTATATACCTTGTTGTCATTTGAGGCTTAATCATATTTATATAATTATATACATCATTAGATATTGTACAATTTATGTTGTATTGTTGTGTCAAAAGCCAGTTACTGTCATTACTAAGCCTTTCAGAGACCTACAATTATTTTTATGGCCGCACACTTTATAGAATTTATTTTCTCATGTTTCTGGATACACTATTCACCGATGTGGGGAAAATGTGGGAAAAATGTCCTATGTTCTTATGAAAAGATGCAACATCAGAAACCATATTGACTGTAAACATACAAACCAGGAGCTTTTTGATACATCAGGAGTGAATGTATTGATGAGGTTAATGGTGTCTTTTCTGTCAAAGACATTTTCTTCATTTATTTATGCTTTAAAGTGGAAATAAAAGGGGAATTGTACAATCAATATAACTGATTGTGAAGTATTTGTTGGCCTAACACATTCTTTATGTTTGGGGTATGTGTGTATTAATATTATTGTCCATTTATCGTTATCGAGGTGAACTGCTCAATGTATCGCAATATTGATTTTAGCCTATCGTCCCAGCCCTATATTAAAGCCATTGTTCAGTTCACTGAATAATCTTAGTCCATTACATACGTTTACTTTGCTTGGTGGAAAACATGATTATTACTGTACTCCACTTCAAAACTTAAGAGCACTCCTAAACTGTGGTCAAATTACTGTAATAATGGCCTCTTGTGGTTGATGTCTTTATTAAAGTTAACAGTAATATACAAAAATCAAAGAGGCATTTGTACTAGCCACACTAAATCTCACAGATCAGCAGGCGAGTTCTGTCTGAAGTAACAAAAGGCTCCCTTATATAAACTGAAAATTTAAATCGGCCCAGTGAAATGCCATTCTTTCTCATTTATCCCCTGCTTTAGTTGAGACAATGCAATCAGCCTCAGCTCAGTGTGGTTCTGTTAATGGCCTGTTTGCCAGTCTGATAGCTATCACATGAAATTATGAAATGAATTCCACCAAGCTAGCCTATTTCTCTTAATTTTAAAGGACATGACAGACCATATTACTGAAGTCCTAAATCAACCCAGAAACTGTGGTGAGGAACAAAGTGTATGAAAGGGTTTATATGCTGTGTCTCCCCTAGACTTCCCATGGAGTTAATAAGAGTTTAGAGAGCGAGAGAAGCAATACAGTAATTATCTTACACAAGCTGAATCTCATCATGTGATCTCCCACTCCTCTACTCCAGATAATTGCACAGAAGAAACTAATAATATAAAGAAGATGATAAAATAAGCTCTGGGGATAAACAAGGTGAAATTGGTCATCAATAAAAACAAATGTGCTCTCTTTCAGCTGGATTTTGACTCCAGCCATTTTACAGGAGCACAAACACGGGCAGATTTGAGGTTTACTTTGCAGCTTTTTAAAAATGAATTGTATTTCCACCTGATAAGGATGGTTTCAATTCATGAATGAATTCAGAGCCAACTGTTCAAGGACACATGACTGACACTGAATGTCTGTTTGACTTCTTCTACTGCCTTGGTCGTCTGAAGCTTTGATTTGCTGCTGCTATTCAAGCTTTTACTTTTTGTCATGTTGGCTTTGAAAATACAAACACTACAGAAACACCACACTATTACTCATCGTCAAATTTAGATTTGCTTTCGTGTAGAATAAATGGCTTATATCTACACTCATCAACTCCATTTAGCATATATGTATCTGTACATATAGTATCTGTAGTTCTACAATTTCTCTGCATATACCCCTTATAACAGGGGTTATCAACTTTTGGGGGGGGTTAGACTTGTCATTACGTCATGTTGAATAACATAGGACAATAATATGTAATTATTTTTATTATTATTATTTATTTATTTTGTTTATTTATTTATTTCTAGGTTTTTGCCCATTTTTATCCCCTTCCCAATGTAGTTGTAGCCAATTAGCCCATCCCCTCCGTTAGGACTCTCCCCATCACTTTGCAAGTCCCTGACTCTAGGAGGGTGCAGGCAAGCACAAGCCTCCTCCGTGGCGTGTGATGCAGCCACCGCCTCTTTTTGAACCACTGCTGATACACCGTCACTGGAGAGCCAACGTGCTCGGAGGAAGGCACACAGGGTAATCAGCGACGATTGGACCAATCAGTAGACACCTGAGCCAGCGGACATTGCAATGTGAGAGTGATAGGGAGAGTGAGAGCGCCATCTACCCGCCCAGAGAGAGCACTGCCAATTTTTGCTCTCTTGGGCCCTGTTGGCAAACAGCATGTCCGGGATTCAAACTCGCAATACTCTGGTCATAGTGGTAGCGTCTTAGCCCGCTGAACCACTCGGGGCCCTAATATGCAATTCTTTTTAATTCTTCCAAACTGCATTGTATGTATTTTGTGCAGAACGTAAAATAAATTATATATTATTGGCAAGTTACATTGGCAACAAGGGGGTGCATGTTCAAAGTACATACACTGAAGCAGGCATGTGTCCAAAAAAGGCTGAAAACCACTGTTTTTTCAGGAATCAGGACCCCCACAAGACCACCACAGAGGTGGTTAACCTTCTCAGCACTGCTGTGACACTGATATGGTGGTGTCTTATTAGTGGATCTGACACAGCTGTATTTCTTATAAACTTATTTTAAGGCCACTTAGGTTTTAAGGCATTAAGATTTGAATGTTCGCCTGGCAGTGTACTTTCACCATTCATTTTTTATTTTTTATCGTCTTTTTATTTATTTCACTGGTTAGACACAGTCTGTTTTCAAATACTGGTGACCAGTTATCTATATTCTGAAAACAAGATGTCATACCTCGTGAGCGTTCTAACTGGCCCAGAGTCTCGATCTGCTCCACTAGATCATTGGAGTTCCACTGGCTCATCCCCAGCAGTATGGCTGTCTTCCCCTCCATCACATCTGTCAGACCCAAACACATTTACAGTCAGATCACCCTTTGGGCACACTGCGAGAATAAATTAGCTCAGTATATTCAAACAGTTCCTCCAGAAAGCAATTTCTTTGGCTGATTGCAGTTACTCTAACATTTCTGTTTGCTATTATTAGGTAATACTGCTGATTAAATCCACACTGACATCTAAAATTAGTTAAATCATATATTCCAGTCACCTTCACTATGCAAAAGGGGCATTTTACCATCTGTATATACACAAACATTGTTTTTAGACAATGTCAGCATATATTTATTTTACACTGATGAGCCAAAACATCAAAACAGTGTGATACTATACTTAATATGGTATCATTGGAACTTCTTGTGCCACCAAAACACCTCCGACCTGCTGATGCATGGACACCACAAGAACTCTGGAGGTGCCCTGTGGTATCTTACATCACTGTATTTACTGTAAGAGCTCCGACACCTCATACTTGTTGTTTTAGCACATTCCACAGACGCTAAATTGGACAGAGATTTGAGGAAATGCAAACACCACATACATACATACATAGGTATGTAATGATTTGGCCCTTGTCAAAGTCACTTAAGACTATTCCTGCCTATTTCTCCTACATCTGACACAATGACTTCAAAACCCAGCTATTTTCTTACCATCTAATGTATCCTACACATTGTCTTGTAGTGTTACAAGAGAATAATTTTTTTTGTTGTTATATACAGTATAATGTTTTGGCTCACTGATGTATATAAAATTATATATTACATTACATCATTAAGAAACCCCTGGCTTCTAAGTAAAAAGTTAACACATTCTCTATGGAGCCCAAAGTTTTAAGGCACAGTTAATAATTATTTGTCAATTCTTTTAAATGTTATGGCTTATTTCATCATTTATGTTCATTTTATTCAGTGCATTTAGCAACTAGATAAAAATGTGCACTAAAATGTAAAAAAATGTCATATTTTAGTTTGCGGCCTGTAGAAGATGTTTTAAATTAAGAAAATTTGTAATGTCAACCATAGTGTCCAAACTTTTGCATACAACTGAATGAGCTATAATGTACAGCATATGT
Source organism: Crenuchus spilurus (assembly GCA_036984385.1). Taxonomy (NCBI): domain Eukaryota; kingdom Metazoa; phylum Chordata; class Actinopteri; order Characiformes; family Crenuchidae; genus Crenuchus; species Crenuchus spilurus. The sequence continues at coordinate 8,151 of BRDA01000776.1, forward strand.
CCTTTATGAGCTATATGTACAAAACTATATAAGTAAACCCAACTCGAAGACTAACCCAAAACCTTAGGTCTTGTTCACTCCTGACATTTATATAAGCCATGTGTTGTAAAGATAATTTAAACGGACAGAACTATTTGGCTTGATGGTTAGCATGTTCCCCTCTTAGTGCTGAGGTGTTTAGTTCAAGTCCTCAACTGGGTGGAGTTTTCATGTTCTCCTTGTGTCTGTGTGAGTTTCCTCCGGGGACTCAGGTTTCCTCACACAGCCCAGAAACATGGAGATCAGGTGAATTGTCTACTCTAAATGGCTCATGTGTGTCTGAATGAATATGAATGTATGTGTTTCTGCCCAGATATGGTTTGGCATGCTGTCCTGGGTTATCCCCCTTGTACTACATGCAGGCCTCCAGGGAGACGGTTGCTTCTCATTGAGTTGATGCTGTGCACAACTGGCTGCTGCTTCTCACTGGTGTGTAAAAGGATTGTGTTGATTGCAAGGCATCCTTGGGTATTAGAAAGGTGTTATATAAGCCTAACATTCATTCATACAGGTCTAAAAAAGGGTTCAGTGCATCACAGAAATGCTTAGTGATCCACTCTAATTACCTGTGAAGACTTTCAGGGATAAACATGGCCACATAACATCTGTAGTGTGAACATTAAAGCACCCTGATGCATCCCTGTCAACATCAACAACATCAGCTAATCAACTGTGTTATCACAGCAGAGAGTAAAGCATTCCTCTTGTCTCTCATTTAGTTAGAAGTCCATGCAACCTAAATGTTTGTAAAAGTCATTTGTGTTCAGAAAACACACAACAATTTTGAGACAGGACTGGCTAAAGCAGAATCTTCACCAAAACCTTGCAGTGATACTTTAATGGGCATTTTGGGTTGTTGGTGTTTTCTAGGCCATGTCTTCTGAACGACCCTTAAGAGTGAAACAGAGTAAGTGAAAGGGAAGCGCTCTGGGGAAATATTTCAAAGACAAACACAGCTAGTAGTTGGGAAAGGTAAACCACATAGAGGAAAAAAAAAACTGAATCAGCTTGGCAGGACCAAAAATAGCCCTCTAGGGCACAACAGGGAAAGAAAGTACAAAGCCAAAAGAATGAGCAGAAACTAATGAAGATAGATTGCTCTCTGTCCTCTCTGGACTTCACCTCCAGCTGTGAAGTAACCAGCCAGTTTTGTGAAAATGAAATTTGTTATGTCAAATGGACTTCTAGATACCCATTTCATTATCATTCCATTCGCTCATTAAACACTAGCCAGCAGCTAAGGGGACAATCCACTATTGCAAGAACTAAAATAGAAACATGTCCTGCCATCCATGGTCAAGTTTAATTCAGATTTGCTTTCCTGGCTTTGTTCAAAGTATTGGGACAATTGTTTTAGAGAAAAAGGGTAAAAAACACAGCAATGTGTGGATTATATATATTATTGTGTATTGCTGTTTTATTTTCACTGGCAAAATTTTAACATAATGTTGAAATTCTTAAACTGTGAGATACAGTTCTGTTATTAATCCTCAAAACATGAATTTGCCAATAAATGTAATTTTCCTATTGTAACCTAACAAGAACGTTTATGTTTCAGTGTTCATATTTCCCCTGAATGATCCTGGTCTACAGTATCCTCTACTACACGTCTACTTCACTTAACCTGCTCAAGTTGTAGGTCACTTCTAGGCTTGGGCGAACTGACAATGCCATCGTCCATCATCAATGGCTGCTAAACATCATGATGTTGACGTATGTTTACTTCATTTTTTTAGCTTTCCTGAAATGTCATTTCAGTTTTTGCTCATTATTGGGTAAGTTATCTAACCTCGTCATCAAACTCATATAGGCTTAGCTGTTTTTATTTTGATGCAGACTGGTTTTTTTTTGTTATTCATCTGGCAATACTGAGTGCCTATCAGTGAAAAAATAACATCATACTCACTGTGCAAAAGCTAACAGACTAGCCTGCTAAGCATGATCTCACCCTATATACTGTATACAGTAAGTACAAGTTTAAAAAAATAACATCATATTTCTGAAACGACAAAAATGACACGAGAAATGTGGTACTTTTGACATTTAGTTTTTTTATATTTATCATAAAATAGAAACTAGTGAAAAGATCAAATAATTTATACCAAATAATACAAAATACAAATTCACCAGCACACTTTCACCAATTACAGTTACAGTTTGGTGGTGACAATAAACTACAACCACAAACTGGCACGTTATGATGAAGTCGGAATACAGCCGCTTAGCTTTGTGTTTGTTAGCTTGTATTGTGTTTGTTAGCTTTGGGGGCTGCAGTGTTAGGAACCGTCTCACAGAAGAAACCATTTTTTTACTATTTACTAGAAGAAAGCATTTTTTATTATTAAATATTAGTAATAATGTAACATTCATGCATCTTCATACATATTCATATTGTCTTGGTTAATTTTTATATTTGTTTTATACACAAATACTTTGTATAAAACATGAATCAATTAACTTCATTGAACCTAATGATATCAAACCAACTTATTAAAATACGGACATTACTTCCTGACTAACTACAAGGTTTATTTTGGGAAATTATTTAGTTACTAAATCTATAAGTTATAAAAATGAAAAAAACATGTTTGGTATTAAAGATACTCAGATATTCAGCCAAATGTTTCATTTTGTTAGGTTTCAGCCAAAGATTTCAGTGTATCCCTAATAGAAACCATATCATTGTCCCTCACAATGTCTCAGAGTACACATTACCCAACACTAGCTACTCTGCCAAATCTACTTAACTATCACATTTGACAAAGGTTGCTATTCTGTACAGGGTATTTCCATTAGTATTCTGATGTGAAAAGTGTTAGCTTGCATTCAGTAGATGTGTAGACATCTTCTTTCAAATACTTATTCAAATAACACAGTGATATGTGGAGGTGTACATAGGACAAACCTCTGGATGTTGTTGGTTAACCAAAAACACCAAAAAAGGCTGATAATCAAAAATGACATTCATTTTTCACTTAGACAGAAATTACTTATATGGACAGGCTCATTAAGATGCTAATGGTAAACTACAAAATGACAACAATCTCATAGCTGTGTATAAAAGAGTAATTACTGTATTTTTGGTCAGGACAGAACATGTGCAGTCATTCAAAAGGGCAACAATCATCTGGCTTTGCTGGTGTTTGTTAGGATTTGCTGTTTCTAGGAGCATTTATCTGACTGCTTGCAGATGGCAGCTGTGAGCACTGAGCCAAATATGCTTAAAGTTTTTGCAATAGTCTGTAACACTGCTCATTTGTGTGTGTGTGTGTGTGTGTGTGCGTGTGTGTGTGTGTGTGTGTGTGTGTGTGTGTGTGTGTGCGTCCTTGCATTTCTCCCTGGTGGGGACTGAAAGTGATAATGATAGGAAGCATGTTAGATCTGTAAAAGTGGGGACATTTTGCTGGTCCTCACAAAAAATGTGACGTTTTCATTACAAATTTAAAAAGCAGAAACATTGCCCCTTTGTTTGATAAGGTTAAGTTTAGGTTTGAGTTTATTTTTACTTAGTATTACACAAGCAAATGCAATGTCATCACTAGTATAGTAGTACCAGATTGTGTTTTTGTGTATGCACCAGGTTTATGCCATGTTGTGGAGAACCGAACCTGTTTAAACACTCATGTTGTGGGGACCTGTTTTCCTTTTAAGGGACGACATTACTGGTCCGTGCAATGTAAATCATTAAGTTTTAAGGTGAAGACATGTTTTGAGGTTAAAATTAGAGTTTTAAGGTTTTAATAAGTCCATGCCATGTCCCCACAATTCACAGAAACAAATGTGAGTGTGCATGTGTGCCTCTGTGTGTGTGTGTGTGTGTGTGTGTGTGTGTGTGTGTGTGTGTGTGTGTGTGTGTGTTTGTGTGTTCTGACTGACAAAAGTGGGCTGATCCATGAGACGTAGAGAGACACAGAATGTGCTTATAGATTGTTTCTGAAATACTCTACACATGTTTACACATAACTACCTTAAAACATCCCTTATAGTCCCCAATTTTAGAAACTCTATGCTTTAGATGTCAAGTATGTCATTATTGGACATGACAAGCACCTCAAGGCCATTTTGGCGGCACTCAGGTTGGATATTCATATTCTGAAAGAAAAAAATTGACAGACAACAATGACAAATGATGGAAAAGGACAGAGAAGTAACAAAAAAGACAGAAATAGGAGAGTGAGACATCAAAGGAGGGAGAAAAAAAATAAAACAAAAATAATTCTCCCTACAGACACAGACACAGCATACTAATGTAAAAGTATGAAAGAATCAGACAGAATATGCTCATGTCATGACAAACATACACATCGGAATAAAACTATTTGTATTTCCAAAATAGAAGCTGCACAGAAGTCAACAACTTTTAATGGAAGTCATTAAAATAATTTCAAGTTATTCTGGAGCACTTCAATTTGTTTATTCCTCTATCTTGAAACATTCACACAACTGGCATTTTTAATGTAAAGAGCCCAGAATGACAAAAATGGAGATACAAGGTTTTGTTCTGACAGCAGGACACAGCTTCATTCTAAAGACTGATAATTAAAGAATCTAGTCCTTCATTTATAACCACATGAATTAGACATTTCACATGATGGCAAGTTGTGCTGTTGATGGCTCTCCAGCTTTTCAAGCTATAACATGGAAACATTTTTATCATACCTTGGGGAATTGGCATTCAGGTGTGTAATGAGAAAGTCAATGAAAAGCTACAGCAAATCAAATGTTCTCAAATATATCCTTAACCCACATAAAGTCAGTCAGATAAAGTATGCTTGGTGTCTGAACATAAATATTTTGCACTGGACTAACCCTGTGAAAAGTTATATTGTTGCTCTTTGAAGACTTAATACAGATTCTCCTAAAGTATCATTAGAGAAACAGCATGAGACAAAAAAGAGACATGAGAATATGTGTATTGGCAAGAACCTTGCAATAAGATGATACAGGGGTTACATAACAACTAAAACAGATTTGCAAATGCCAATGTTACTCTTACTCTTCTTGATTACATTTGAGTTGAAGAGTCTAATGGCTGAAGATAAATTACAGCATGGCTATCTCTCAATCATAATTTAAACCCAACACAAAATGAATCACTGTCTGCCACCAACCTCTGCATGTAAACTATTAATTAAAAATTGATGCTGTCTTCCTGAAAATCAATACACTATCACAGACACAGTATTGCAATACTCAAGTCCATCAATATTTCCTTACATGCTTTCCACTGGCATATCAATGGTGCCCCATGGGCCTTTGATGACACAGAGGAACAAAAACTCTTCTGAGTGGTACAATCAATATGCCACAGTGGCAGTGGCAGAAAACACATAAAGAAGTCTATTTAATACTACTTAACAACTCTTCACATTTTGATGTAGGTGTGGTACAATGTGGGGTAGCTGTAGCCTGGTGTTTAGGGTCTTGTGACCAGAAGGTTGCCAGTTTGATCCTCAGGCAGGTCATGACTGAAGTGCCCTTGAGCAAGTCAAATGAAATTTATTTATAAAGTGCTTTTTACAACTGATGTCACAAAACAGCTTTACAGGGTTAGTAATAACAAACACCAAATCATTCATCACTAAATCCCTAAATCCCCGGTGAGCAAGCCAACGGCAACAGTGGCAAGGAAAAACTCCCTCAGAGCTGGAGGAAGAAACCTTGGGAGGAACCAGACTCATGGGGAAGTAAACCCCACCTGCTCCCTGGGCACCGTGAATAGAGCTGTCAAATTAAAAAAGCAGCCCCATAAATGTTTCTTGTCTAATCAACTACATATAGGGTAAGGAGAAAATGTGTAAATTATCTAAACAGTCACACTATGTGCAGGCTTTTATATTGCAGGAGGTTGTATATTTGAGGCATGTACTGTAACTCCAACTCTCAGTTCAGTCTCTTTGAATATTATTAGATTTTATCACTGTTATGTTTATATTTTTCTGAACTGTATAGAAATTAATGGAGATGGGAAAATGGGACGTTATAATACAGACACATCCAGAACTAGACAACTGTACCAAAATTACATTTTTATTAATGTAATATATAATTCTGCAAGTAAAATTTTGTGTTTTCTATTATCTCTCACTTATCTCGGGAGTCGATAGTTGAATATCATTTATATAATTTGCACTTCCCAAAAAACTGTGCATGTTCTGCTATTCATTCTTGCACAGATTTATGATACAGATGTTATGATGTTAGAAAGATAAATATAAGATCAGTATGACAATTGATTTGATATGTGTTTCAAAAATCTCTACTAACATGGCCCAAAAGACATCCACACTGATGAAAACTTTGATTAGCATGCATGAAACCATGCGGATAATTGGTTCCATGCTTGATAATTGGTGTGTTATATCATCTTTATTTAACGTGTTGCCTGCGGGTGCCATATTTAGCACTTTATGACAGATAGTGGGGTAATGAATGGGTGAAACGTGCGGGCCTCATGCCCATGAGAGTCCATTATGATAAGGGGACGCTGCTGACAAATGGAAAGTCCTGCTAGCCTGGCCTGTACAGATGGGCTCATTAAAGATTTGGGTCAGCTTTCTGCACTGCCACCAGAATGCAGTGGAATGTGCATTCAGTGGCAACTGAGGGAGCCAGCCAGCCCCACTTTCTGTTGACTAAACTGATTTCCAGTTGAAATGTAATAAATTCTATAGGCCTTTCACAATTAGTCAAATGATCTTGAAACGTAATGAAACTTAAATAACTGGCAATCTGCATGATGCTGCTGCATATTTAAGGTCTCTCTCAGTTTTGGTGGCTCCTACAAGTTGTTGACAGTGAGTTTATAGGCTTTAGTACACATGTTTACTCCAATCTGGATGTTATATATACACAGTATATACTGTATAAATTAGTTTTTTTTGTTTTGTTCATTATTACATTTTAAGCTTTTTATCAAATCTCAAATAATTTTAATATTTAATTCAGACTATTAGTAAGTTACTATTCAAAAAGTAACAACATAAATACAAAAAAGGTTCAAAATATGTAATTTTATATGTAATGAATATAAAATGTATGATAACTTACCCTTTTGAATTAATTTATCAACACAAATGTATCACATTTTTGGAGATGCACTAGTATAATGCACATGCTCACTTACCTCCCAACTCTCTACATTACATTACATTACATTATATTGCATTTAGCGAACGCTTTTATCCAAAGCGACTTAAAATTGTGGGAAAGTACAAATGCGAAAAATACTAGAGTTGTACTAGTATTTACTAGTACTAGTATACTAGAATTAACATTCCGCAGCGACCGGGCAGGGACATAAGCTTTTAGGAGCGAGTGCAGATAAGAGGGAGCCTGCTCTGATCACCTTATAGGCGATCGTGCAGGCTTTGTGTTTGATCCGGGCAGCAATCGGAAGCCAGTGTAGCTCAATGAGCAGTGGGGTGACATGTGCTGTTTTGGATGGTTAAAAACCAGACGTGCTGCTGCATTCTGGACCATCTGTAGTGGTTTAATAGTGCAGGCTGGGAGGCCTGTTAGCACAGCACTGCAGTAATCGAGGCGTGAGATAACCACAGCTTGTACAAAGAGCTGAGTGGCATGTTGCGTTAGGAACGGTCTGATTTGTCTGATATTATAGAGCTGTGTGAATGAAAGCTGGTCATCAAACATAACCCCGAGGTTCCTAACAACCTTTGACAGAGAGAGTGAGAGAGAGTCGATCGTCAAGGTGAGGTTTCAAGATTTCATACAAAATTCATTAGTGCTATAAATTATATAATAACAGAAACTCATATTTTATTTCATTACATATTTATCTAATTCTTAAAGCAAAAATGAAATCAGTCTGTATGTCAAAGAAATACATAGTTGTCTAATAAATACATGCTGACGTATTAGCTATCAATATAATTAAAGCCTAAAAAACTGAGAATAATAACTGCAATTGACAAAAAGTGCATTAGTATAGAAAAATTCATTCAACAACTACACAATGTGATTGGCACTTGAAACATACCACTAGGCAATTTGAGCTTCATGAATAACTGAATTGGTCAATTATGACCCTGCTGCCTCCTACACACCAGAAAAATGTTTCAGTGAAGCTGATAAATATAATGGTGTTACTTTTTCATTTTAGACCACTCAGTGCTCATTCATTCTGCCTCTGGCCTGAGAGAGCAAAGCGCTGCAGAGACTGGAATAAATAAAACAATTGTTTACATGATGCACCAAATTAGTGTAACAAAATGGATTTAGTCATGGTGTATAAACTTGAGTCAAAAATTAACGGCACTCTGACTGTAGAATTTATTTTTAATCAGTTTTCTGAAAAGACAAATACATAATTTTCCACATAATCTGCCTGCTTTTCAAAACACTTTGTCCATCTATCAAGCTTTTATATTCCCTCTTTAAAACATGTTTTTGGCTGAGCTGAGAGCCACAAATGCACCACTGTTGTCACCTCTTCATAAGATCTGAATCTCTGTCCTCTTATAGCTTCTTTCAAGGGACCAAACTGATGATAGTCAGATGTGGCAAGATCAAGACTGTAGGGAAGTTTTTTGGAGTGTCAATAGTATGGGCAGGATGTGCGGACGTGGCTATGTTGCTTTAGACCCGCGTCCTTTCTCCAACAAAATTCTACTTATTTCAGACATCACAAGTCTCTCTGAAGTCAATCTACAGCAGCTCTACCTCACAACTTACATGCAATAAAGAATGTTTCTGTGCTAGATACTACAGGGGACCTTCTGAAGTCTTGGATTGGTGGGCTGGAGCTGTTTTAGCCACATATTATATTACTATGACCAATACTATATTACTTCTTAGTCATAGTGTTCTGGCTCATCAGTGTATGTTTAGTACTATCCTGAAAGACATTCTGGATTTTTTGGCATTTTCTACATTGCTGTTGACATAAGCTGTTTTAAAATACAGTATCATTTATATTCACCTTGCTGTCCAAAGTTTTAATTAAATTGGAGAATATATTACTGCACTTTCCACCTTCCACAGTCAAGCTTAAAATGTGCTGCACTGAGAAAAATATTAAATTAAATTTAATTAACTATGTGCTGCAAGAAGAAAATGATGTAAACGTGGAGAAAACAGAACTGTGTGTTTGCTATTCTTAACCACTGGTACAGAGTGTGACTGGTAAACTAGAAGACTGGGGGCATCTCGGGGTATGTCATCAGCATCTGCTCTCTGCATTGATCCACCTGTAGGCAATCACACACAACATACTGTCTAATGTTGGATTAGCAACTCCAATGTTTAAATTTGACCTGAAGTGTTTACTTAAGTCCAGCTTGATTTCAATTGAGAGTGTAAGTGTTCAAAACTAAGCAAAGGTCTGTGTGGGATGCACGTATACAATTCTGTATCACAGTTTCCAAATATGTCATTAAGCTTGCATAGGTAAAGTTAATGAACTCATGCTTTCTGAATACTGATGCGCTATGCTAAAAGAATATTTAACAAATTTCACAAAGCTTGATATGATCGTTTTATTCTGTTTTCTTTTCTGAAAATTACACCAGTGCAATACTATTTACTTTTTTTTTTCAATTTAAACTGTTTATTCAAAAGATCCGTAGCTCTCAGTAAAGAACATAGTGTCTTTGTAAAAGTCTGAACATCCCTTACATCTCCTAGATTATGTTTAATGATTTGATCTGCATATTTTAATTTACAATGACTGGTTATTACTGTTATTGCTTATTGTCACACAGACCTCTGCCTCGTTGTTCTACACTTGTTTTGTCATAATTCACCCCTGCTCTGTCATTCCTCTGTTGACTACCCACCCTATTTAACCCCTTATAGTTCCACTGTCTAGTGTTAGTCATTGTGTGTAGCAGCATTGTGTCCACCAGTGTCTAGTGTTTACTTCTTCAAAAAATGGTCTGTCTTGGATTCTACTCCTGTCTCCTACTTCAACCCCCTAAACGTTACATATTGAGCAGGAAACTTTTACATGCCTGTGCAAAAGACTGTACAGTACAGTCACATCAGCTGCTGTTATTTGTACTAATGATGACTTTCTGGTGGTGGGCTGATAACCAAATTGTACATTAACCAGGGCAAACGATAACTGAGGTTCCACTGTATTTTAGAATTAAAATAAATCATTCAGAATTCATTTTTCCATCAGTGGAGGCAAGCCTTCCTGGCCCAGATTTAGCAGAACAGGACTAAACCATTGATACTACCACCACCATGTTTTACAGATGTGATAAGTTTCTTATGCTGGAATGCAGTGTTATTTCTCCAAACATAAACCAACTTTTCATTTAAAACCAAAATGGCTCATCCACAAAACATTTGTTCCAATAGCCTTCTGGTATGTTCAAGTTATCTTTAGCAAACTCCAGATGAGAAGCAATTTTCTTTTTGGAGGGCAGTGAATATCTCCTCATAACTGTCCAGATGGTGAATTCATTAACATTAACATGAGCCAATGTGAAAGACCTCTCAGATTACACACCTTGCTCTTTGAGTGCCATTCACAGATATGTTATTGGATCATTTTCCTCAAAACGTAAATGATTAAGAATAATAGTTTTGTCTCATTTGTTTCATTCTTTTTATCTATGACTCGTATGAACATCTGATGACATTTAGGTCATACTTGTGCAGGAATACAGAGAATTCTAAAGGGCTCACAAACTTTTAAGCACCTATATATATATATATACTTTTACCTGTTTTAACTGGTTCTGCAGTGATTTGTTCTGGTGCTGAAAGGTCAATCAATAGGGTCAAAATCACCTTTATCATCTATCTAGAGCTATCTTAAGCTATTATTGGAATGTACAATGCATTTCTTTGATCTTAGAGTACTGAGCAATTTTCGAACAGAAAGTGCTATCATGCACTTTGTTCATATCTGTCCTAACCTGTCATTTATTGCTTGTGTGTCCACTGTTATCAGATGTATTTTAGGACACTCTCCAGTGCAGATTAGATTAAGCTGTGAGAAGCCCTGAAATGCTTCTGAGCTCAAATTTCAGAGGTTATTAAGGTTTTATAGGTTTGATTTTTCTACCTCCTAATTACTGAGCAAAACCACTCACTTCAAGCCTTTTAAGGAGACAGGCAGATTGAAAATTATTAAAATGATTGCTGATGAGTGATGGTTATTGGCAACAAAAGAAACTTAACGGTATGACCTGCATCCTGATTATGACCTAATATATCTTATAAATAAGAATACTGTAGTGCTGCAAGAACGTTGCAAATACCTGCATTTCTCAAAACACTATTAGCAAGACCCAGAACTACAAACAACAGTAAAGTGTTTGGCAGTTAATGTCATTCTTGCTGTATGTTGATGTGTCTTGTCTCCTGGCATCAGACTAAACAGGAGAAATGAGCCCAACCCTGATTTTTTGAGTCACCATCAACTGACAGCTTGTAAAGCTATAGCTAACATTTATTGTCAAAACAAAATATAGGGCAGCTAATCTGCTATACACAGGTTTGCCACATGTATATTTATTGCACTCACATGCAGTAGTGGTTTATGTGCTCATAGATTAAGCGTTGTTGATTAACCCCTGACCACAGTGATTCACATATTCCCCAGACACTATACACCATATATATCACCATATGAATGAATGAATGCACTTACATAATGCCTTTCTAATACCCAATGACACTTTACAACCAACACAAGCCTTTTACACACTTAAAACTCAACCACACTCCGGTGAGAAGCAGCAGCCAATCGTGCACAGTGTACCCTCAACCGGAAGAGGCCGTCCAGCTGGAGGACTGCATCAAGCACTTGGGGGATCACCCAGAACAGAGTGCCAAACCATATCTGGGCACAGACATACACAATCATTCAAACACACCAGGGTCATTTAGAGGAGCCAATTCACCTAATCTCTATGTCAACATTCAATAACACCATCTGACTGGACCATTCTACTGAACTATATTCCCATAAATTCATCTCATGGAGCAAAAACGTTTACAATTTTATGAGCATTTTAACACGAGTTGCACATCAAATTTCATCCAGCATGAATATAATCACAACTTGCCTCGAGCATCAAAGAACTCCTCATCTGAGCTGTCCATGGACTCCTGGGCAATGTTCTGGAGCCTCCAGTGTGATGCACTATACTTTCGTGAAGGCACTAGAAAATAAAAAGGGACAATTAACTTCATAAATGTAAATCATTCCCCAAATCATATAGACATGCACCAGACCATAACATGCATGATTCTCTGCTCATGGATTTACTGTTTCACAATGTTTTGTAGCTTTATTGTTCATTTTCCTTACTAAAAAATACTCTTTGTAATTATATGACCAGTCTACACTTTTAGACTAAGGAATAAAAACATCCATTATCTCATTGTCTTAATTCTGATCAGGGTCAGGGTTAGTCCCCTACCCCCTCACCAGACACAGGGCAGGGCATTACAGACAATTTCGAGTACACAGTTCACCTGACCTCCATGTTTTTGGACTGTGGGAGGAAACTGAAGACCGCGGAGACATGAGGACAACATGGAAACTCCACCTAGATGCTGACTTGAACTCAAGACTTCAGCGCTAAGAGGCGAGCCACCGTGCCGCCTGAATAAAAACATTCCATATCTTATCTAATCATCAATGCATAGTTGAGGCATCAGCACAATCAAGTCAGTGCTTACAAAATGTTCACAAGTACCAAGTATCTGATATTTCTGAGCTTGACAACAATGTAGAATTCTCAATTGTTGAGGCCAAGTAAAAAAAAAATTGGTGATCATCCTTTTTCACCAAAAATGTTGGGTCGGGGGGGAGGTGTTTTTTGTTTTTGTTTTTAGATCGATGGTAGAAAAGTATGTAGCGAATATTAAAATGATGTTGGAAACGTGAAATGGGGTCACCATCACGTTTCCCGTCGCTGTATTCCTGGTAAAATGCATCTAGTGCAGAGGCGATTGCTCTAAGACTGCAAGGGAAGCTCAGCTTCCCCTAAAATGTCCAAAAAAAAAAGTGATCAATAATATAATGTTGTGTGTACATGTCATTGACTAAATATGCCCTACAAGGCACTCATCTTTTGTTAAGAATCTGCTTCTTATCACTGGTAATGACGCGGCTTTCTTCTCACTCATTCCCGCAGCTTCACAGTGCTTTAAACAGGGTGGACGCTCAGCGTCCACAGAGTTCAATAGCAAAACAAAGAGTGCAGCGAAACAAGACAAGTCATTGGATAAATGCTGGGCTTTGTCCCGCCCATCGGACGCTCATTTGAAGCGCTTTTTTGCGTAAAAAAAAAATGGTTGGGTGCTTTTTAGAGGGTCGGGCGGGGATGATCACCAATTGTTTTTTTTTTACTTGGCCTGATGACCACATTTATCTCAAAAGTAAAGAACGCTGTGTTACTACAGTAAACATATTTCTTGGCATCTAACTCTTCTTCTAAACTCCTCAAATTGCTACATTTCTCACAATTGGTTAGGCCATGAACTACAAACAACAGTGAAATGTTTTGGGGTTATTGCCATTCTTGCTGTTTGTTGTGTCTTGTTTCCTG
>BRDA01000776.1:25717-48763 GCA_036984385.1 Crenuchus spilurus
TTTTGATCTGTGATTTGTGTTCTATTCTGAATAAAATATTAGATGTTGGCATCTCCACATCATTGCATTCAGTTTTTATTCACAATTTGTTTTTTCACAACTTTTTTGGAATCCAGTTTGTATGTATATTCTTAATGTATGAGAAAAAATGAACAGAGTTAACAACAATATCTGTGTTAATTTTTCCCGTTAACATTTTCTCAGCCTTTTAGCTATGATCTAATAACTGTTCTTATCACATTAATATCTTGTATTTAATCTTCATTAGAAATTAGATGTATCTTCAAAGATCTGGAGGGAAATTCAGAGTTCGTTTGCAAAAAACAAAGTGTATATAAGAACTGGACAGTATGCTTCGGTTTGCTCCCATTGTGATAGTTTGAAGCCAAAAAACAACCAAAATTTTGCCTGCACTTGAGCATTCTATGCAAATGACGGCGGGAGAGCTCAGTCAGACCATGTTGATACACTACATTAGTCAGATATCAAAATGAGCCATATACAAAACAAAAACTGCCAATAACTTCCTCTGTTGGTACAACTTCCTGCTGAACAAGACGTCACTTCAAACCGTCCAAGTGAAGTGAAATGAAGTGAAGACAGGGAGAATGTGTGTAGACGCTCGTCAGAGTGTGCTGTCAATCACCTCATCCAAGCTATCAATCACCTCATCACCACACTCCTTTAAATATCCCTATAAATTTCAGTGCATAAGGAAAATCATTTCAAAATTTGCTCTCAGTCACAGTCACAATGCACTACGCAGTGACGTCAGTTCCAAAGCTCTATGTAATGGTTGTGGGCGGGGTTTAAATTTGCACTGCAACCAGCCACTAGAGGGCATCAGAGACGTTTAGGTTTCAATTTTCTTCTACTGTTCCTGTGTTAAGATTTTATAGTCTCTGGTATAGCTATTTTTACTTGTACGCATGCATGTAGTGGGTGAGCCAGCATTGGCTTCTGTCATATACTCACGTAGCTGTAAAAACATCAAAAGCCAGCTGGCATTTATTCACCTTCTTCACCTGATCATGTACAGTCCACCACCTGTTTACTGTCCTCCTGAGCAAAACACCATCACACATCAGCTACTAACACACCTGTTTTAGCAGTTCGTCTAAAATTAGTTGTCTCACAAATACCGGGTGGCCATATCCCCCAAACCTCCTACTGATTTTTGTAACAGAAAGTCACACTACACAAACGGAAACTAAAATCTAAAGTGACACATACAATTAAATGAGCTGTAAAACGTAAAGCTTCTTCAAATCTTACTTTCTCATTCAATTATTTCATTTATTTAGTGCAAGAACCTGCAAACCGCCAATTCTGAAGTTTTACTGACAACTGTGTTTTTGCAAACCTGGCAATCCTGCACAAATGTGATGCTTTTTGTTGTTGGTGACAAAGGTGACGTGTATACACATATATCAATGTGCGCATGTGAGCCATTTCAGGGACAGATTAGTTCATATTACAGACAGATACAGCTCACTTACATTTGTGAATGTTTAATTGTGAATAGTTAAATTTGATCTGAGCAACAACAAAAAAAAGATTTGAGCAATGTGGCTTGTAATGTGAACGTAGCCTATGTACAATGTACATCCAAAGCTAGGAAATTCTAGTCCAACGTGTAAAAACCACCTCACCTTTGTTCCATCTGCCTTGCTTCTCTAGGAATCTCAAACCAGGATTACAAACACATTAAAAGCAATTCTGGGAGGGAATTTTACATTCTTGAATGTCTGAAACCTTGATGGTGCACCAAATAAACTCCATTTTATCCCTAGCCTTTGTTGTTATTTTTACTACAAGTTATGCCTGCACATCATTCACCCTTAGATAGCAATACTGCAAAGGCCAATCTCACAAAAACAATTAACTTATTACATAAGATATATTGGACATCCCTAATTAGAATGATGCTCTGTCCTGAATGGTACATGCTGCCAGTAGCGAGATGCCCTCTGTCCTCCTCACATTGCTCTGCACCTCTGCAGCCTTATCATTTCCCCCCTCTGACTCATTCAAAGACACCTTAGGAATAATTACTGTTATCTTCCAAATATGTCTGCCACAGACATGGCTTGTGCTTAAAAGTGACCAACATTGAACATTTCACTGCTGAACAGTAATAGAATTCAATGAGTTATACCAGGGGTGCACACTTTTTCAGCCTGCGAGCTACTTATCTAATGACTAAGTCAAAATGATCTACCTACTATAAAAATGCAAGACATATTTATTTATATATATATATTGACAATTTATGTGTACAGTGTATGCTGGTGTACCTTGAATAACTACATGAACCCATTTTACACAATACAACTGTGTATGTTTTGTCATTAGCCTACTTTACTCTGATGACTTGCACTGAATGGAATCAGTCAGGGATGCATAGTCTGGACAGTAGTTGCTGATAGCCAGCCTCAAGCAAACCTCCAAATGATCATCAGTCATAGTGGAACGATACTTGAACTTAATGATCTTCACGTGTGAAAAGGCTGACGCCGAATAATGCAGTCAAGGCAAACACACTTCAAAAATGACATAAAAAAGTCCTACACTCTGTATGGAAATGGTCAGTTTTAGGTTTCTTACACAGGCAGAACAAACATACATGTTAAGACCTTACAGTGACAGGTGAACACGGACTGCTGGCCAACTTGAAAAACACCGTTTACAAGTCCACATGCTGTTTCATGAAGCAATAGCGGAAATGGCCAATCACACGTTAGCAAGAAACGGCAGAGCCAATCGAATGAGCTTGTGGGCGGTCTAAAGTGAAACAGGATTTTCAGATTGAGCGGCTTGGATTCCCGCTGGGTCCTACTGCTCGACCAGTCTCCCTGTATGTCAATCAAGTGAGATGTTTTATAGCGAGGACGGATGATAGGCTGACGTCTGTTTTTTTAAATGTTATGTAATCTACCCACAGTACCTTTGCGATTGACCGGTAGATCGCGATCGACGTATTGTGCACCCCTGAGTTATAGCATATATTTTGTGTTCTGCCTATTTACTGCTGTCTTTGGAGGTTAAATTAGCTTGGCAACTTCTGCCTCTAGATTAACAGTCCTCCCCACTGACCTTTGTGCATCTACACTCATTTCTTATATCATTACATTTGAAAATGATATTACATGCCCTGGGACTATGAAACAACATCGAGTTTCAGATCGCATGTCTGCACCACATTTACTATATTCAAATCAGAACCTTTATCCTCACTCACTCTGCTCCCTTATTCATGTTTTTCTGCTATAGCAAAATCTCAACAGGCCCTTGAAGGAAATGCAAAAGGTCAGCTAGGGCAGTAATTGGAGGAAGGCCAGTAGATTGATTGTGTTTGCAGTGCCTTGTTTGCCAAAACCAAGCATTGCATACATTTGCACATTTCTCCTGAAGCCTGTTTTCTGAGTATGATAAAAGAGCATTCTGACATACCCTTGAACATCTCCAGAACAGAGCAGAAGAAATCCTTATTCTGTAAGATTATGTGAATAAAAATGTAAAACAAGCATTAGCTATATATTGCTGGAATAAAGTGAATGCTATTCGTAATATGACAGATGGCCATTGAGTAGTGATACATAAGATAATTTATTTTTGTGATTTATGTTCTGTCTATAAATTCACCAACAGTGACACAAAACACAGGAAGCAATGACAGAAATCATCAGAAGCAGAAAGACTTGGTGAATCTGTATCATAAATCCTTTCCATGTTCCATATTTTGACATGAATTCCTTTAACGCTCAGTTTTGATGAATGAACGGCATTAAGCCACAGTTTTCAGTTCTTTTCAGACACATTGATTTCAAAAACAAAACTCATTGACTTTTTCGGTATTTTAGATTGCTTTGTGACTGAAAAATTGTATAACATTTAGTTTACCCGTATTCATACGTGCAAGGTTTTCTAGTGATAAAAATCATGCTTACAGGGACATGTGGTTAAACAGCTTTCAATATTTAAAAGCTCTAATGAATTCTCTCACTAATATCCTTCTTTGAGTAGACTTTATCAACTACATCACTGCCCATAAAGATCTTCTTTATGTTGTCATATTAATGTTAGGCTTGTACCTAATATGATATGACAAAGGTGCTCATAAAACACACAAGGTATAATTTAATGTGGTGATAAGAATATAGGCTATGACTTCAGTCCTATGTGAGGTACTGAGGAGGTACTATAATGTGCTTTTTGCATTTTGATGCAGTCTGTTAAGTTTACTTCAGGATGAATTTCTAATGTCTAGTTACTGTCTGTCAGTATAAATTCCAAAGCAAACGACCTTCTGACTGACTGAACCTGGAGCCTATTTGAATTGGCATCACAGTACTGGAACAAAACAACCTGCTAATAGGCCGTGTGCGGTGGTGTTACTCTGATATTTTTTCAGTGATCTCAAAACTGCATTTGGATATTTTAACCATTAGTAAACTTTATTTTATAATTTGTTTTTTCTTATTGTTTATTGTAAAATTAATTTTATTATTGACACATTTCATTTTAATATTTTTTCACTCCCTTTTATCTGTTACTGAATTGCATTTATTTTATTATAATTATAATAATTATTATAATTATTTTATTTTTTTATGTATCTGTGTAATTTTTATTTTGGTTGTGTTTTTATTAGATTTATTCTTTTTTAACCCCGATTCCTGCCAAGGTGTTAAGTAGCCTCAACCTGCCCATTCCTTGAATCTCCTTAATACTAATAATGTCTCTGACCCTAGGAGGGTGCAGAATAACTCCGATACATGTCAAGCCAAGCCTCTTTTTTAAATTCTGCTGATACATCAAAGCAACTAACACACTCAAAGGAAAGCACAGACCTCATTTTGATGGATCGCCTGGCAGATGCCCGAGTCAGCCAACATTACTTAAAAGTATTGGGAGAGAGTGACATCTTACCAGCCCGGAGAGAGCATGGCCAGTTTTGTTCTCTCGATCCTCAGACAGTGACAGCGCCTTAGTCCGCTGAGCCACTCAGGGCCCCCGTCTGATTAAATTGATGTATATTAAGATTCAAATCCCTGCCTTTGTTATGTACTGACTCAGCTACACTGTAGGGTAGAGTCATCCTCAATGTACCCCAAGTATAAACAAAAGTTTATTGATGATTGATAAAGTTCTGTAACTTCATAAATTATTCAATAAAATTATATTTGTTTCCAATTTGTTTATCAAACCGATCACTGAACTCGTTGTGAGGGAAAGAATTCCAACAAGGCTGCACTAAGTGTAGTGTAAAGCACAGATGAGGAAACTGTCAAAGTCTAGGATTGTTTTTCTCACACTGCTGACAGTGATGTTGTGTTCATTTGGGGTAAAATAAACTCAAGAAGTGTCCAAAGATATTTTGAATGCAGACCTGCAGAAGTTTGAGAAGAAACTGCTGAAAGAAAAACAATCTGAAATACTTCAGCTGTCTACTGAAAGAGCACTTTGAAAAATATAAAATGACAGTCTTGGAACTGTTTGCTTATAATAAATGCCACTTGACTTGACAGCTTCCTAACACAATAATTGTAATATAACGAGAGTTAACAGTAATGCTAATGTGTGCATGGCATTTCACTTGATCTATGGCAATTTGTAGCTACTTCTTCACATACAAATCAGCCAGGAACCATAAACCCTGAAATCTCAGACAGTGCATAAGTACAAACACATCTCTTCACACAGCAGGCTAGATGGAAACAGATACAGTACTGTGCAAAAATCTTAGGCACTTAAAGGACACCATAATGTTATTTAAAACCATTATTCTTTACAATAAGTGTAGCTGATATCTTGTGAGTTTATTACAACAATGCTTAGTTATAACAATGTCTGGTTATAACAAGGATTTGTTACATTTCTATAGCAGCACATAATGAAGTATTGAATAACCAAACCAGGTGTGGGATGATGACTGCAAATAATGCTGGACTGCCATGAGAAGAAGTTTGGAAATAGTTTAAACTAATAACATGGTTTGACTGCCGTCCATGTCTGTTTTTCTACTTGTTTGATTTAGATCTGAGGGGCATTTCACAAAGCAGGCTTTATATGTTTAGTCAGATAACTAATATGTAGTTTTTCAAATCTAGATTTCTAAAGGTACCTACATCTTTTCCACAGTACTGTGTACTTGCACAGGCAACTTTGCTTGAAAGGCAGTATTAATGTTAACATCAAGATCAGATCAGACTGCTAACAGCTCTGCAAGGCTTCCTTTTCATAGACTTTCATACAAATCCTATTTAAAATATAATAACCCATCACCAGTTTCACTCTTACATGTATATCTTTTTTATCCTGAGGTAATGGCATTTAAATATGCTTGCCTAGTATTTTCTAGCTTTAAGACTAAGCAATAGCCACAATTAGTTTTATGTGATTAAGCTCCCAAAAGACATACACCTACATACATATAGACATAAACCTTGTGGAGAAAAAAGAGGAAACCATGGGAATTAGAAGTAGACAAGATTAAATAAGATTCAACTTTTTGCCAATGTGACTGCTCACAGTGGAATTTGACCTCTGCATTTAACCCATCCATGCAGTGAAACATACATACTAGGCTGTGAGAACCTGGGCCCAAAGCAGTGGGCAGCCCTATCCACAGCGCCCAGGGACCTGTTCGGGGATCGAACCAGCAACCTTCCAGTCACAAGACCAGATTCCTAACCACCAGGCCCATGACTGCCAGTAGAAACAAATTAGGAAGAAACAGATTTAAGGATTATAAACATGATTAAATTAAGAAGGGCGTTGTGTGTGTTTGCAGGGGTTGGTATTAAGCTGTTCTTAGCTTTTTTTTAACTGAAGCATCAAATATTACATTTGATCATAATTAACCTGTCCATCATGCCTGTGCTTATCAAAAAATGTTGACACTCAAAGCTTAATTATCATTTCCTGTCCTTGCCATTAGCACATTTTGGATTTAATGACCAGAATAAAGGGTTGCCAAAATTATGCAACACCACTGCAGTACAAAAATAGATGCAGGAATTTTCACACACTACAATGAAATCAGAAAAGCATAGAGCTCCGTCATAAAAGGGGATGCAGTAGCCCTTCTGATCAAGCACTTCAAAACCAGCAAGATCCATAATTACGAACCAGCTTCTAAAACACAGATTTATCCTCAAAAGTCCACTGGGGAAATTATCCTTTGGAGGATGTACGTGATGTTTCACTCACTGTCGTCTTGTCTTTTACCCTACACTAAAACTAAAACATCTGTTCAGTTCAAAAGAGATTTGCGCTAAAGCTCCAGACCATACATAACACTGGTGGAAGGTCTGACTGGTTAAAAACACAACTGATGGGTAAGTTTAAGGTATTTACTCTACCGATTAGAAGGTTTGCCTCCACCAAGGACATTAACCTAAGTAGAACTTCATCTGAATCTCATAGTGACGTGCAAACAAGTCGTTATGTCATAGAATGCTATAATAATAGTACTCGAGACATCCATTGCATTGGTGAATCAATAATGTGACATGTATAAACATCTGCTACATCTGGTAAAATCTATGTTCTACATTTTACATTACTGAAACTTTATTTACTTAGCCTCAGCATCAGGACCAGAGCTTACTTGTGTTCCACACATAGCCTTCAGAGTGCATTGTGCTGAAACAGATCAAACAGACCTAATCTGCCTTTACCACCCAAGATTTTTCACACTGAGTCTGAGCATCCTCTGGTTCATCCCAGTGCTCAGTTACATTAAATCTTTTCCCCCACCCACTGACTCAAACTGAACTCATTTATACATCTAAAAGACCAAGCATGATTGAAGTTTTACCTCAGGTAGTCTTGGTAGCTAATTCCTTGCTTACATCTGCACTGCAAACTCAATTAATTTCACTTCAGAATGCACCCTGCCACTTTAAATCACATCTACATTTCTCTTCTTCTGCTTGTATAATTTTTCATAAGGTGACCAGTGCCTTCTTTAAAAGTTGTTTCCCAGTAAACCTAATTTGTTGTCACAGTCATAACCATTTTGCCATAATCAGGATTCCAAAATTACTTCTAAGTTGCATTTCCTCCTTTTCCTGTACTATTTTTGACATCCAGTCAAAATATTTTTTTATATATTTCACATTTAACATATATTTTATATATTTAAACATTGATCAGTATGACTTTCAGCTCATGAGTAACGGTAATATCATGGTCAGCCATTTGGTATAAGTTTTGGAAATGATTTAAGTGCAAGTCAATGGCAAGTTAAAGTGTATATTCAATGTGAATGAACTGACTTCTGAGAAATTAGACAAGAAAAACACAAGAAACTGTGGGAGTATACATAGACACACAATGGGGATCACCTGGGAAAGGAAAGGTTACAAACATAAGTTTGGCAGGCAGGACAAAAGCGAACACTAAAGGTAGACAGTAACAATAAAAAATGTAAAAGAAAAAAAGGAAGTTACACTACAAACATAAAATATGATCTTATAAGCAGAAGAGTAATATTAAGAACATAACCTGTGCTACCCCAAACACACACACACACACACACACACAATCCAAAGCATTCCCAAGGTGCCAGAACATCCAAGAAAAGAAGCCAGGGGTGGAGAGGGAACAAAATACTCAACAAAGACAGGTACAGGAACAAAAACTGTAACTGGATAACTGCAGCATCCATTAGACAAGTGAGAAAAAAACTGGTACAGCTCAGAGACCACTGACCATGTCAAGAGACCTTAAGAGTGCAGTGTTTCTTACATTTACTTTGACTTGCAGACAGCATGAACACAAGATATTTCATATTTTGTCTAATCAACTTTATTTTATTTGTTAATATACATCCATTCCTGCATGTCAGGTCTGTGACACATTCCTAAAAAAGGTTGGGACAGGGGCTATTTAGGGCTATTAATAAGGTTAAAAAGATAAAATGATGTGATTTCAAACAGAAAGTGAATATAATCATGATTTGGTGCAAAAGCAGTATTTACAAGACTTTGAGGAGATAGGCAGAAGATGATCCTCAGCACATGTATGAGAAAATAATAAAAGCTGCTCAAAGAAATATTAAAAAGGTTTTGCATATTTCTCCCTCTAGAGTGCATAACATAATTAAATGATTCATGGAAACTGGAAGAATTTCAGTGCATAAAGTGCAAAGGCACAAATCTAAGTCTATCACACCAGTGATCTTCAATCCAGACAGTACTGCATCAGGATTCATCATTCATCAAATGTAATGTACACTTTGGTGATGGCTGAAATAATGCAGAAAAGTACATTGACATTTTAGTGCAACATATGCTGCCTTCAAGAAAAGTCCATGCATTTTTCAGCAAGATAATGCAATATCACATGCTGCATATATTACAAAGGCATGGCTGTGGAAGAAGAGGGTACGGTTATTGAACTGGCCTGTCTGCAGTCTTTACATGTCCCAAATAGAGAATATGTTGAGAACTTTGAAACAAAAAATCAACAACCCTGTTCTCAACAATAATGCTGTGCCATCTGAGGGATCTGAGATCATGTGTGTTCAGCTTAGATTTGTGCCCTTACTCTTTACACATTGACATTCCTCCAGATTTCTTAAATAATTTAATGATATACACCATAGAGGCAGAAAATATCTTTCTTTGAAGAACATTGTTATTTAACATCTTAAAAATATTAAACATCTTGCATTTATACTGTCTGCAATGAAATCATACAGTGCATTTTTCATTTACATTCCCATACTGTCATAAACTCTCTGATTTGGGGTTGAGCTGACTGAGTTGCTTGCAAAGGGGTGGAAGCAGATGTGGGAGTGGACTAGCATGGCTACAGTGATGTGTTATAATCACAGAGACTCAAGAATGCACACAACATGGGGGAATGTTTCAAATGCAGACTGATCCATTAACTAGGATTCTGGGACAGACATGTTAATATGCACAAATCTGGGGCAGCTGGGACTGCTAACAGGTGCTCAGGATTAGGCAAGGACAGCAGCAGCCTGAACCGCTGGAAATAGGATGCTTCATCAGTCAAATTAGCGACCATATGGAGTTATCTTTGACATTTTATGGGAAAGGCTGACCTGCAGTGATGTCCTGCAAGTATACCTGCATACGCTGGCTACACAGTCTCCTCAGCTGTTGGTTGCTTCCTGGGTGTGCACTGTGTGCAGCTGCAGGTGACAGGCTGAAAGTGGTGATGAGTTCACCCTCTGGTTTGCCATTAAGCCAGGCAAGCAGGTGGTGATACAAGAAGTGTCACATCAACTGTGGCTTTAGGCTAAGCTGTTGCTGTTTTGGGAGAAGCTGAGGCAGTGACTTGGTGGGCACCTAAGAAGGCATGGGCATGGAGAAACCATGGCCCCTACATCTATAGTTGATTCTTCTGCCATTAGACTTCAAGGTTTGCAGCTTTCAGAAGCTGATAAATCTTCAGAGGAACCTCATGCCCCAACTTCTAACTGAAGTCCTGTGAACTCACCTGACTGATGATTGAGTTCAGCTCTACATCTTCACCCTCATCAGAGCTTCAGCAATCAGCTCCTCATGATGAGAGGAGTGGAAGAGCCCACTTGAATAAGCCATCGCAATCTCTTCTCACTTTCAAGCTTTTCACTTAATAAAGTATTAATGCTTGCTACATCAATGAGCTGTCCAGTCTTCTATCACACACACATCACCAGTCCCACGCAGACACAGGGAGAACATGGAAAATCCACTCAGATGAGGACTCGAACCCAAGACCTCAGCACTGAGAGGCGAACGTGCTAACCACTAAGCCACCGTGCCGCCCCTTGTTAACATTCAATGATCATTCATTTTATTGTTGAGTAATAACACAGAGCGTGATCATTTTGGCAAGTGTTTGGTGAGCATTTACATAGATTCCACAGCATAACGTATGCAGTTATAATGTAGACCTCCAAGGTTTTGTATAGGAAAAGACACATGAGACCGGGTAAGTGCATGAATCTTCAGAAAGATGTCATGTCAACAACCAATATATTAAAATACTGTCTTATCTACAAAGTAAAAGTAAAAGACATGTGCATGTGTGGAGAAATTGCACACTTCTGTGACAAAGGACAAATTGAGGGCAGATATCATTGTCTGCTTTTCCATTTATCTATCTCTGTCTCTATTCATGGGATGCCAACACCACAAATGGATCCACAGCAAGCCTTAACACAAAGTGTCTTCATTCAGAGGCTACTTCACTGGGTACTCTGCCGGCCACACTGCTGAAGGGAGGTCCTATTCAAGCTCTGACATTAATAATGACCCATCCTTGGCTTTTATGCTCTCCACACTCTAGAAGTGTGCAGAGATGCACATTCTATAAAGCTCTTTTCAGTAGATCTTCCAGTCTTTATAATGCCCAGCCTCCAAGTGTGATATGCATGAAAAGTATCATACGGAGCATGTCAGCGGGAGTGGGAGCAAACAGTAAAGAATGCAGAGATAAGACTTGGACTTGGGCTCCTCACTTCAAACCAGCATTGACCCAAACATTGAATCCCAGCATAAACAAGAGGCAACCAAAGTTCCAGGCCATACTGAACAGTGGTGGAAGGTATGAATGCCTCAAAACACATTTGATTG
Source organism: Crenuchus spilurus (assembly GCA_036984385.1). Lineage (NCBI taxonomy): Eukaryota > Metazoa > Chordata > Actinopteri > Characiformes > Crenuchidae > Crenuchus > Crenuchus spilurus. The sequence continues at coordinate 37,318 of BRDA01000776.1, forward strand.
ATTAACCCTCATATTATGTTCATATTTAATAACATCATTTATTTTCGGGGTCAAATTGACCCCAAACATAATATGAAAGTTAAGCTATTTGACACTTAAACTGTGGCCTTCAGCGAGGACTCTAACCTCACGCAGTACTACAGCTGAACCTCACAGAGAATACCATGAACTCTTAAAAAATAACAGTGCTTAATAGGGTTCTTTGGAACCAAGGTGCTCAATCCTGGTCCTGGAGATATGCAGCTCCAGAGACCTCAGAATACACCTGACTCTAATATTCCCCTGAAAGCCCTAATTAACTGGATTATGTGTGGCAGATTAGGGATGGAGCTAAACCCTGCACGGCTTTATGTGAGTTCTCCTGGCACAGAAGGTCTAAATAGCTTTTCAATGGATGATTTTTCATCCATCCATCCACTGCCATAACCACTTAATCCTGGTCAGGGTCATGGTTGGATGGTTGTTTAAAGATCCATTCATGGACGTGCATGTACGGTATGAAGCTTTTTGAAGTTGAAAGTTAACGTTTAATGAATCTCTGCATAATGTAAATATTCTGCATCAGTTAAACTTCTATTTTTATCCAAGTCAAGAACCATGTATGAATGTTTTGTTTTTAAGAAACATGGAGGAATAAATCAGAGAGAATGTTTACTAAACAAATCAAACCCCTATAGAAACTAGCCATGTATAAATATGTTATATGATGTGTCCAAATAGTTGAGTAAAGCTTAATTTTCAATCTGGTTTCTTTGATTTTGGCTGATCTGGAAGCCATGTGTTGCACATGCTGATGAGCTACTTTGCAAATGTATTTACTTTGCCATTAAATTAAGATTGGGGCAAATAAAGGAAAACAGATACATTTTATTCAACTACTGTAACTGGAAACACAGCCAAATACTGTCTTATGGATTGATGTAGAAAAAAAACAGGTTTTACTAAAGAAACTGAATGAGGAAATTGTGGAGAAAAACAGATGAGGTGAAATGACTCAAAGAAATGTATTTGTAAAGCATGCTGGCTTGGACATGCATGGCTGCTGGTGGAACTGGATCCGTTGTCCTTAAAACGCACTGGACCACGACTGCAATAAAAAAATGACCCCAAGACAAAAAAAGTAGATGGCAATTGGAATACAAAATTCCTCCAAAATACGTATAAACAGTAAATCACTGCATTAACATTTTGGCAGAACATCACCAGGGAAGATATCCATCATCTGTTGATGTTTATAAGTCACTTATTTCACACTTATGTATTTAACTACAGAATTCAAAGCATACAAAGTTAAGATTTTGTTTATTTTCCTTGTCCAGACAAACCCTTACCTGTCCAACAAAGTAACAACACAGAAGAATGAAATTATATTAAATGTATTGTATACTAATGTATGTTTATTGAATGTTAATTTAATAACACTTCTACCATTTTTGATGGTCCAAAAAGGTAGAGAATAAAAATGATATATATACACATGTATTTCCTTACATATTCGTGTCTCTTGTAAGTGTGCTGCTTGATCTACCTGTCATCTGCCATGTCTCTATAACAGACAGGCTCTGACACTGAAGTCATCACTGAGACGAGACGGGAGAATCCTTATTGTCTGGAAGCTGCAGCAGAGCGAACAAAGGTGACCGTGAATCTACGTCACCGCAGTCTCAGCGCCTGTCTTGCACACAGATTAGGAAGCTAACCGCTTGAGGCATCCCCCATTAAATCTCACTCTGGAACAGCCAAGAATTACTAAAATCTCTGTACCTCACTTAACACATATAGAGGTATCAGTGCCAAAAGGAAAGCATAGTGAGACAAAATCCAACAGTAGACCCTAGTAAAGGTATTGAGCAGTATTGATAAAACTGGCAATAAAAAATTTAATATATCACAGCATCACTGTATCACACGATACTGTATATAAGACAGCATTAGCATGAGCTTATGTTTCATCAGAACTGATACACTATGCAAAACAATGTATTATACATTTGTTTTAACTGGACTGCTTTGTGCCGATATTCTTTTAAAATAATACTAAAGGGAGCTTTAATCAGCTTTAGCATTTACTCACATTTACACAAGTAAATGTACTTACTGTATAAATACAGCATTTAGAGTGAAAGTGGAGAATTGTTTTTAGCAATCTTGAATTAATCATTTCAGCAGTTTACTCTGAAAAAACACTGAGCTCAAGGAAGATAAGGAAAAGAAGAGAGAGAAATCAGGTCAAAGTGTTATCTTCTTCCATTGGTCTCACTATATAAGTAAAAGAAAAAAAGAGGCATTGCATCTAAGCTAATTCAGGTGTTATTAACACTATAGCATTTGTCATTTTTTAATGCCAACACAAGTTTTTAACACTCCAGCCATAAAAAGACACTTGTAGGTGTTATAGTAGCTTCACAGTACAGGTGTATAGTGTACTGACAGTATAGTGCTGTATAATATACTGATGGTATAGTGTTGCATAGTGTACTGACATAATAAAGGCATATTGTGCACTGATGATATTGTATCTACATTGTACTGAAGTTATAGAGGCATATAGTGTACTTATGGTATCGTGCTGTATAGTGTACTTATGGTATAGTGTTGTATAGTGTACTTATGGTATCGTGCTGTATAGTGTACTTATGGTACAGTGTTGTATAGTGTACTTATGGTATAGTGTTGTATAGTGTTGTATAGTGTACTGACGGTATCGTGCTGTATAGTGTACTTATGGTATAGTGCTGTATAGTGTACTTATGGTATCGTGCTGTATAGTGTACTTATGGTACAGTGTTGTATAGTGTACTTATGGTATAGTGTTGTATAGTGTACTTATGGTACAGTGTTGTATAGTGTACTTATGGAATAGTGTTGTATAGTGTACTTATGGTATCGTGCTGTATAGTGTACTTATGGTACAGTGTTGTATAGTGTACTTATGGTACAGTGTTGTTAAGTGTACTTATGGTACAGTGTTGTATAGTGTACTTATGGAATAGTGTTGTTAAGTGTACTTATGGTACAGTGCTGTATAGTGTACTTATGGTATAGTGTTGTATACAGTACTATATTGAAGTTGTAGAAGCATGTTGTGTACTGAAAGTATAGAGGTGTAGAAAGTGTATTAATGGTACAGAAGTGTATAGTGTACTGAAAGTATAGTGTTGTATGGTACATATAGGGTATACTGTCATAAAGATGTAGAAAGAGAGAAGAGAAAGAGAGACCAAGTCAACATGCTAACTTCTTTCATTCATCTTTTGACACTTCAAGTCAAACAGAAACAGAGCTGTTGTCTCCAAGCTCCTCAGCTGTTATTAACAACACAGTATACTTGTCATTTTGATGGTAAAACAAGCTTTTAACACTCCAGCACTGAACACTTTTTCGTGTTATAGTTGCTCAAATTATAATTTACATAATACTGTGTGAATGTGTGTGCAGACTAATCTTCAACATGCTGTGCCTGGCAACATAGGAAGATGTTATAAAGTGGGGATGCTGAAGTTTTAAGTAGAACGTCACCGTTGTCGAAATAAAACCTCATATCTCCATTTTTGTGTGTTTTACGTTGACATTTCTTTTATGGCTGATGCTCTTTACTTTGTGTAAAATTTTCTTGATGAATGAACTAACAGAAATGTTCCAGAATGACTTGTTTTTTACATTGACTTGCCTATTTACATTGACATTGACTTGTTTTCTTCTACTGCAAAATTGCCATTTTTTAGGCACAAAGTATATTATTGCCAGCTGCTGTTAAACAGCCTTGAAGTTTGGGGATGCTGTAGGCCCCTCATTATTCTCTTCCTGCATCTATGTGCTGTACACAGTTCATTGGCTTCAAATATGTAAGTGAATAAAAAATTACAAATTTCTATCAAAGTAATTCAACTGAAACAAAAAACTGTAATATATATTATTAATGTGGAAGTAATGTAGATATTTGTGTCATTTCAGTGTACTATGTTTTTCAGTGAATGTTAGGTGCATTTCAGGTCATAACTGAAAAAGTATTCTATTCACATCATTTGTTTTTTTAAGAGAAAGCCACAATTGTCGTTGCCTGACAACCAATTGAACTTCCACTGAACAAAAGCTTTAGATGGCATGGTTGTCCTGTCATCAGTAACCCCATAAACAGTAGTATCATATACAAAACATAACGCCGCCTTTGTGTCCGTAATCACATCTGATCCCATGTACTGAGTGGGTTTGAATGAAGCTAGACACTAGCTTTAATTAAGGCTATTCAGACACATATGACAGGGCAATACTATTTGATGTTCTTAATGAGACGTGCCAGATGATACCGTAATAAAGCGATCTGATATGGATAACAGGACCTGATGTGGATAAAGGCTGTTCAGTCTTTACAAAAACAGAGAAGATTATTAAAAATGGTTTTAAAATTGTTAAAAAAGATGGTTCTTCAAGGGTTCTTTAATAAAGAAAATGGCTATAAATATGTATATGTGCATAAAGGTTTCTACTATTGTTGCAAACTTATCTTTTCAGAAACTTTTTGGAACCATACACAACACATTCTTCAACAAACTGAAGAATACTTTACCCTGCAAATGACTATTTCAGAACACAAATGGTTCTTTGCCTTCTCGTGTTTGTATATAGAACCATTTTCTTTACTAACGCAGCCTTAAAGAACAATCTCTTTTAAGGGTGTACAGTAGGCTCTATTTACCAAATGCTCCTCTGTCTACAAGGAGATCTAGCTCAGAACATACTTAAGTTGTCAAACAAAACACAATGAATGTTCATACCTGACGTGCTTGTTCCTCACTATATAAGGACACTAAGCTACGATCTCAGATGTGTCAAAGATCAGGTCAAAGTGTTCCTGCATAAAATCAGTGTTCCTCCGATGAGGACATATTAATATTTTGCTTAAAGGGATACTCAAATGTTTTTTTCTGTTTTGAATAGAGAATATGGTCAATTACAATGGCTAATTTTATCTAACAGTGTGTAAATTTCACAGAGTGTATCTAAATGTATCAGTGATACCCCATGAGAACAAATTTTCATGGTCTATCATTTTGCTTTGGTTTCTTTGTGAAAACCAAGAAATATGAATAAAAATAACTTTGTTATTCTTAGTGTCAGACTCAGTATGTACATGTTAGGGTTAGGGTTAGGGTTTACCCCTTGGCCAATAACCAATTACATTTGCTGCTCCTCGAAGGCATCACTGCCTTCAGATCCATTCTTAATAGTGATTTCACACATGAGCTACAATTTTATGAGAATTGTTCTCATATCACAACAGCAACCAGCTCAGAACATTTTAATTGCTCTTTCCCACTTCCCTAATGTCTCATAAATTTCTCCCAAGTCAGATTTATGAACTTTGTCCATTTTAGACATGTTTAACTCAACCTTTAACTTTAAATTTTGTCCTTCTAAATGTCACAATACAATGTGTAAAATTGAAGGGAACGTTCGAAATTGTCAGTACAATCTCCAACCCTGAGCCCCATTGAAAACCTCTCAAATGTGATGAAATGAAGGATCATCAAGCCATCAAATGAAGCAGAGTTGATTTAATATTTTCCCCAAGTGTGGCATAAAGTCACCCAACAGCAGAATGAAATACTGGTCAAACAAATCTGTCTTATTCTACCAAATATTTATTTCTGAACTTTTTCTAGCTTAAAATATTTGCATTGTTTTGTTTACATTTTTTAATTAACTTTCTTTGCACTGGCTGCTTGTCATTTTCTGCAAAAATGACAATATTTATATTTGAAACTTGTGAGAAGTGTCAGTAATTAAAAAAATTAAACAAAAATGTTCATTTTACTCAAACACGTACATATAATACTAAAACCAGAGAAACTGGCTATTTGCAGTAGTCTGAGCTATACTATAGTATTATGGCTGTAGTGATAATATTGATCTACAACATGCTGCATTTCCTTAAAAATGAAGTTAAAGTACATTGGACCATGTGCATAAAATTACACCAACATATGAGCTTTAATATGTATGTATTCTTTCTCTTGTGCAATAAGTGTAAACAAAAAGAGTAAAAACAGAACACACATTAAAAATGAAGACAACCCTCGAGTGGCTCAGTGAACTAAGGCACTGACACTATGATCAGAGAATCATGCTGGTAGTTGATGTATCAGAGCTGGGGATCTTGCATTTTGCTGGGGATCCTCCCAGCATGATGACTGGCCTGCAATGATGTATAGGTGACAGTTTGAAAAGAGGCGGAGCCTCACTTCACATGCATCAGAGGAGGCATGTGCTAGTCTTCACCCTCCTAGAGTCTTAGTGGATGGGAGAGTCAACTGGCTACCACAACACTGAGAGTAAAATTGTTCTAGAAGCAATGTCATTTTTGGCAGCTCATGGTGTATTCTATATGACTAAATGACTGTTTAAGCATTAGAGTGCTGGGAGCGCAGCAGTGTTGTTCTTTTTCATTAATCCATTAGATACAGAAAGTCATCAGTGAATTATAATGATTCTGTTTATCTTAAGCCAGTTCCTCAAACTCCAACAGCTTTATCTTTCAGCTTTCTGTTAGCATTAGAGTGCAAGTTGTCACTTCAATGCAGTATCTGCATGTTTAGCTCCCTCCTCTGGGTAATTCATCAACCAAGCGAGTAGTGTATTATCATTTGTGATGTTTACTGACGTGTGAGTGTGAGCATAACAGTCGAAATAACCGCACACATGGATTATAAGCAGCCAAGACTGAAAACCTCAAAAGTTAATCAATTAGCATTCAGTTTTATATAGGAACCGAAGGGGAATCAGACTTTTACCTGCAGACACGACGCCAGTCAGATATGAGGACATTTAGTCGGTCCTGGGCGTGAGAACTTTCTGAAGATAGTCTAATGTGGGAAAACCGTCTATGGAACATTAATGGCAGTTATGCTGAAACAACGTGGGACGTTTCCCTCAGCCTTCATGAAAAAATGAGGCTTTTACAGCTGCAGCTGTGGTCAGTTTTGAGCTCGTTTGATACCCTGTTAGATGTACCCTGTGCTGCCTCAGGCATGTCTCACTTCGACGAAATGCCAGTGCGTCACCCTCCACCACTGGCTCTTAATGCAGCAGCTGGATTCCTAGACAAACTACTTCACCATCTTTAGCTCTTAATAACAGCATAAAGGCTTCGCGTGAAACACTACACCAAGTGAAAAAAAACCTTACCTCTCTCTTGTGTCTCTTTCGCCATTCTGCTTTTCCTTTCTCTCTGCTCGGAGGGTGTATTTGTTCAGAAGACTCGGTCGTTTGTTTTAGTCGCTCTCAGACTCTGTCAGACTGACTGAAGGTGTCCCTTCACTTCTTCGCCTCCCGACCATTAAAGCCCCTCGACCTGCTTCCTCGAGCTCAGGTAAGCGAGGGAAAGTTGACGAATCACTGCTCAGTCTCTGCGCTGCGGCTCATCCCATTGGCTACTCTGCCTCGAGCTCATTAATCATCAGCCAATCACCTTTCGCTGGCGTCGTGCATGGAGGTTCCCCTACTCGCTCTGGCAACTCAGAAAACTGACATAACTATGAGCCGTCGACGGACCTCGTTTTTTTGTAAAAAAAAATTGTAATCAAAGATTTTTAGATACTCTTAATATTATACTCAAGTAAAAGTACTTTACTTCAGTGTACAGAAGTAGATATAAGATCTATTCGGGTTAGTTTATCTGTAATTAAACCTTTTATACGTCCCTTCAGTAATGCGACTCAATTAAAATGTCTACTGTATGTTTCTGGGGGATGTGTTTTTACCAAGCTAGATGTCTGAATCACATGATAATATACTCAGACTTATTGTTATTTATTCACTTGTACACTTCTTATTTGTGTATTCTCATTATTGTTGTTAAGACTTGTGTTGATTTTAAATCAGTGCTTGTAGCTTGTAATTATAATCACCTCTTTAATAAGCATCACTTTTCTCATCCATTTAAGTTTCTTTTTCTTCCACCAAATGCTCTCCCAGATAGTGTATGGAATGGAGTACTTTCCATTACCGAGTGACTCCTTAAAAACATTTAAAAGCATTTGTGATTCAAGAAGGTTTCTGAATCTGTACACTAAGAGACTAAATACAGCTATAAACATCAGCCAAGAATCATTATTTTCTAATGCGAGATGACACCTGCCTAGAAAATCTGACATGGTGGATCTGTATGTAAAGGAAAACATGAAAAGGAAGAATTTACTCCAGACCCCATGTAAATGTAATCCAATCCAAATCAGACTTTATGCTACTTTTCAAATTCCAATTTTAACATGCTTTCATCCACTTTAGCTTGTCATTTCCTTTTGGGAAAATCCCCATCACCATCTTAAGATTAGGGCAGTAAATGAAGCAAAGTATGCTATATGAACCCTCAGAGGGACGAAAGAATAAACAAACACAATTGAAACACAGCTAAGTTGTTATTAATAACAAATGATCCAAAAGGAAAAACAAAGATCATCACACAGCAGATCAAAGATGAAGAAACTTCAAACAATATTTGAAGATCAGAACTATGGGTTGAAGGAGGTGTTTGGAAACAACCACCCCCTTACACTCATAGTTCTGATCTTTGTTTGGAGAAACAAACCAACACATTTGAAGACCATTTGAAACTGGAAGTGATTTTTTCTTTGATTCTTTGTGGGTGTGCTCAAACACTTTATGACATAGTGTATCTAACATATTGTGAATATTGTCAAAAAGTTCATATGTGTTCAATTGAAACAAACAAAAAAATGATCATATATTCATTATATGTAGAAATTTATTCCCAGAAAGCTCATATGAGGCTCTGTGATGCTATGCCCACAGGTCTGAGGTTTGAGGATGGCAGCATGGATGGATATCATTGTCTGATGACACTCTAATGTCTGTTTTCTTTCTGGTTCCCTTCCTTCCAGTCAGCCTATCTGAGTTAGATTGGCTGGAGTCATTTCATTATTGCAAATATTCATATGTTTTCTACGGCACTCAGCCTAATTGTTCCTGTTTGCTGTTTGTTTTCTTCTCTCTTTTCTGAGGAAATGGCCACTGAAGGTAAATTGATGGGTGGATTCTGCTGTGGTCCACAATGGACCACCAGGTCAGCTACACCTGCTGCTGTCTTTTCCCTCTGCTCCTGAGGTGGACTCTCCTGCGATCCACACCAGACCTGCTGCTCACCTACATCTACTGCTGGCAGTCAGCACTCATCTATATGTACCTCTGCCAACCTTGGACCTTCATCATTACCCACCACAATCAATTGCATTGAAATAGAAATGGACAGCTGCTAGCAATAATCAGACTTATGCTTCCAGGCTGATGGACTTTTAATTTGGATGCAATTATAACTATTATTAATATAATTATTGTTTTACACTATAGCACAATGTCAGACTTAACTGATGATGTCAATTTCTATGAGTAGTCTGATCAGAGGAGGATGGATCCCCTTTGCAGTCTTGGCTATTCCCAAGATTTTTCCTCCAACCCCAAGGGAGTTTTTCCTTGCTACTGTTGCCTTTGGCTTACTCGCATTGGGGTTTGGGGTTTTTGATTCAAATTGTCTAATCCTAATTATGTAAAGCTGCTTTGTGACAACGTCCATTGTAAAAAGCGCTATATTAATAAATTTCAATTGATTGGTTGATGTAAAGAAACATATTTCAAGCCTTCCTTGATTTAGTGCTGATAGTGTTTGAATAGTAATTTACTCAAACTCATAATATTCTAATAATTTCAGGATATAGATTTCTGATTTTCATGAGATATAAGCTATACTAATCAACATTGAAACAAAATCAGAGGTGAAAAATCTTTTTTTGTGTAATGAATATAAAATGACAGTTTACTTTTTGTAAATTAAATTAAGAGCACAAACAAAACTTTTTCCCCATATTCACATTTTTTGAGGTACACTAGTATATAGGCTCACTTTAGGTAGAAATAAAAGTGTTATTGGTTCATAAACTGCAAGAAAAAAATCTATCAAAATTTGCCTCAATTTCACTTCCTACCCTCCTCTGAAGATAACCCTGTTTCATTATTTCAAATCAGTTTCCTCGCCTTCGTTCTGCTCTTATGACAGCTAATTATGGGCGAGGTGCTGACTTACGTCTTTAAAGCTATCTCAAAGAAAGCCACTGAACCCAACATGCCAGCCTCCTGAAAACTAATCAGACTAATTGGCTTTTAGGAGTACCGTCAGACTAAAACATTTATCCTAAATGGATCTCGTTCAAAGGATGCTGAAGCCCAAGTTGTTTCAATTAACAGGAAGATTTGCAGTAGACTGTGTAATTATTTATTTATTAAACTCTCTCATGCAGTGAACGTGTTGACTAGTGAAAGAGGCAGTAACTGTTGAGAAAACCACATTTGAGAGAACATGGCACCATAGCAACTGCAAGCTTTTCAAATGGGAAAGACTGACATAAAGAGGTCATTTTTGCACCTAGGGAGCAATCTATGACAACCTCCAACTGTAATACAAGCCTGCAACTAAACACACAAGAGGGAGAAATTATGACCCCAGGCAAATGTCTTCCCACTTACAGATTGCCATTGATGTTTTGATTGTGGTGCTTCTCAGCTGCGTCTCTACAATATTCTTCCACATCTTGAATGACAATAATGTGATGCAGAATAGAAAATATATCACACTGTCATCGATGGCAAGTGAGAGTGGACGATAAGCTTATAATCCTGTGTAAACCAATGGTGTTTCAACAGTTTCTCAAAGGTCAGTCAAAATGAACACTGCCTCCAGGAGCACCTGTGAAATTGGAAGGATTCTGTAATCCAATGTTATCAGGAGAAGTCAGAGATGGCAAAAATGTCTGTCTTGACCAATTACCTAAAGCCCATTAGCCCATTAGAGTGGCATCACCTGAAATTGATCTCATTATATGTAAATGTAATTTACCTTAGAGAATGCAAATGCAGGGGAATGAGGCTGACCTGAAATCTGCTCATCACTTCATCTTAGACTCTTGTTTGTTCAAGACCTGAGGGTTTCCTGGTACGTATGTCATCATATGACCATCTGGATGGCCACAAACTGTGCTACTTCATATACTGTATATGAACATAATAGCAACAGTGCTGTTACTAAAAAAAACTACGACAGAAGAAACTCGCCCCGTGGTTTAATGAAGAAACACTTAATTTAAAACAAACTGTAAGGAAACTAGAGCGGAAATGGCGATCGACTAAACTGGAAGTATTTCATTGTGCTTGGAAAGACAGCTTTATAGAGTATAGAAGGGCACTTATCAGTGCCCGCTCAGCATACCTGTCCTCTCTGATTGAAAATAATAAAGACAACCCTAGAGTACTCTTTAGTGAGATCTCTAAACTTACTAAGAATCAGGCAGTTACTGATCCACAGATCCCAGCCACCCTCACCTGCAATGACTTTATGGACTTTTTTAATAGTAAAATTGAAAATATAAGACAAACAATA
>BRDA01000776.1:48773-65270 GCA_036984385.1 Crenuchus spilurus
CTTGAACTATTTTCGTAAAATAAACATGAGCCGAAACGAAAGTAATGAAAGTGGACTACATGGGATGACAAAATTAGTCTAGTAGAGGAGAGACGATAAAGTGAGTTAATTCGTGCCAACACATCCTCTACAAGGACTATTGGTACAAAAGTGAAAGACCTACGATATTTAATGGATGGTTGTTATGCAGTACCGTCTTTGTCTGTCATTGGTAGTTAGTTAGTTAGTTTTAAATAAATATATCGCGAAAAATGTTACCTGTAACAGTGTTTCGTCGAAATGTATTAGTCATAGTCTGTAAAACTAAGATTCGGAGCATCCAGAAAGTGAAAACATGGTTATCAGGAACATCTCCTACACAACCGTGCTTAATTGAGTGAAATAGCAGAGAGGAGATGATCTGATTAAAACAGTAGGGTACATCAGGTGAAAGTAATGAAAGCAAAGCCGAGTACAAATAAAATGCTTTTATCAAGTTCAGAAGATCGGTAGTCATAACAGTCCAGCTGTCATGATGTTGTGATAGCCTATTGTGTCTGTTTTTGCTCCTCCAGTGTTGTTTATCAGAATACAGTGGAACCTCAGTTTTCATCACTAATCAGTTCGAAAGTGCCTGAAAATAACCGAAATGAACAATAAATGAACATAAAATATTAACAAAAATACATTTTATATAGAATATGAAGAAAAAACAAAAAACAAAAGACTAATGAAATTGATAAATATTACTGTAGACTCTTCTTGGTGAATGGAAATGAGTCGAGAGAGGTCTGTTTTTGGCGCACTCAATAAACAAACACTAAAAACAATAGAAAAACAATGGAAATGTTTTCGATTAACGTGGGGCGATGAATGAGAAACAAAGCCAGAATGCACAACAAACATGTAGGTGAGTGATGAACGCATGGGTGGATGCTTTATTTTTGTAAAATTAGCCATTAGTCATTTGGGTATGCAGATGATAATTGGGACAAAATTTCACCAGAAAAAGTCAACAATAATTAAATTGTAAGGTAACCAGACAATAACTGAGGTTTCACTGTATATATGTGACCCCGCCAGGGAAAACCAGGTCAAACTCATTCTTTTTTTTTTCAAAATTTGTTTTTTTCAAAACAACTTTTTAGTGAATTTAAGTTTTGTTTTTGATCAAAATATGTAATCCGATAGATATCTGAGACTGTTATCTTTCATTTACAGCAATAATACAGAGTGGCTAAATTTTGTCGCTAATGTGAGTGACACGATATTGACACGATATCTCAATAAGTTGCCCAGTGACTTTGGCCTGGTTTTACCTGGGGTCACATATTTTATATGATTAAATGACATGTTCTGTTGATTTAACACATTATATGTAACACATTCAAGGCATTTAATTACTTTTGTATAAGATATAAGATATGGCACATCAATTATTTTTTTCCCAATGTAGTCTAAAATTGCTTACAATATCGATCTGTTATATTAGTATTTGTGCTGTCAAACAATTTAAATCTTTCATTACAACTAAACACATTGTGTTGAGTAGTTAATCATGATCAATTTGATTAAATGTGATCAAATTTGATTTTGAATAAAGACTTTACGAATTTAAAAACAGCACATAGTCTCACAAGTGAACAAGAAACGCTTCAATGAAATACACTCTGACTTAAGCAAAAATACACTTGAGGATTGAGTATTGAGTACTGGCTTAGTATTGAAGATCAGTACACCAGTGACAATATTTCATATTATAGCACCACCCTCAAGTGTATTATTGTGATTATACCCTAGTTCTGTTATCACTGTTTATTGTTAGATTTTAAGATAAAGAAGACTGAGAAAAACATTTACCAACCTTCCACAAGATAAAGTAGTTCCTCTATCAGACACTCAGCTGCTAAATCAAAATAATCAGACTGTGTGAATCAGTCACAACAGTTGAGAAACATAATTTCCACAATAACTGTTTATTATACAGACAAACACAGAAATACTGATTTCTCAGATGTTGTTTGCTGGTGAAAACTGTGAGTCTTTCATTAAAGACTCACAGCTGATCAGAGTTTCATTCATATATCTGGATGAGGTCTTAACTCAGTGAAGCTGCTGGTAGATGCAGATTCATTTAATTGTTGTTGGTACTAAAACTGACTTTTTTATTCGTGCTTCTCAGTCAAGCTGTACATACATTAAAAGTACACTTACTTCACTGTAGTGATGTCATTTCTCAGTGTCTCCAGTGCAGTCAAATGCTGTCTTAGGTGGGAGGAGGGGATGAGGGGACACTGGGGTCCTTGCTAGGCTAGGTAGGTGGTGGAGTAATACTTGCAGGGCTTCGTTAAGAGTACTGTTATTGTCAGTATCAGCACTCCCAGAACTTCTCTCAGCCAATTAAATTACAGGGTCAGAGCCAACTGTGGTATAATATTTAATAATACAATTACATTATTATATCTTCTTTACCTCAGAAGATTTCACTAAAACATAAAACTAGTATGAACATAAGTTTTGTACTGATAATACTATTACATACAAGTTACACTTATATAGCGCCTTTCTAGACACCCAAGGATGCTTTACAATTGACACACTTCATATACACACACTCCATATACACACACTCCGGTGAGAAGCGGGAGCCAGTCGCGCACAGCGTACTCTCAACCGGAAGCGACCGTCCACCTGGAGGACTGCATCGAGCACTAGGGGGATCACCCAGGACAGAGTGCCAACCATATCTGGGCAAACATACATACACACATACATACACACGCCAGGGTAATTTTAGAGTATCCAATCCACCTAATTTCCATGTTTTTGGACTGTGGGAGGAAACCGGAGTCCCCGGAGGAAACCCACGTGGACACGGGGAGAACATGGAAACTCCGCTCAGATGTGAACTCGAACCCAAGACCTCAGCACTGAGAGGCGAACGTGCTAACCACTAAGCCATCGTGCCATATTAATGATGATTAATCTTTCTCTTTACTTCAATAATCACAGCAGATGTTTTGGGAAAGTCCTATGAACCAATAGGTGTTTAGATTGGCTTTAAACTAAGATGTAGCTCCACACCCCAGTGAATGCCATTTCTGACATTTATTCTGCGCTGCTCCTCTAAGACTGTGTCTGGTGGTCGCTGTATGCAGTGAACATGATCTAACAAAGCTGAAACATAGATTTTTACTCTGTTAAAAGTGTGAAACTGTCATTCTGAACAAGAAAATATGAATATGAATTCCATACAGGGGCGTTGTAGTGGGGGTGGGAATGGGACTGAGTTACCAGGGCCCCAAGTGGGGCAAGGGCCCTTGAGAAGTCTGGAATTTTATTTTCCTTTAAATATTAAAGGAAATAATATTTGATAACAGGGGCGAGGGGCCCTGGGCACTGCTTGTCCATAGGGCCCAGAATTTGGTGCCACGCCCCTGATTCCATACATTCCATATCATTGGAGTTTATTGTTTTTCTGTTTAAACTGAACCATAATTAGATCTAACTTTCACTTTCACTATTTCTGAATAAAAAACAAGGTTATGGCATTTAGGGACTGCATACATATTTATTCACATCATTTTCCATGTTCCTCAGTGCTCAAGCATAACTTTTCTTACCTAATCACTGCTTCCAAAAAAATTGTAATTTAGTCATTTAATTTAACAATGCATCTGAGTCATTCAGTCAGACAGGTTGAAAACAAAAGCCAGTTCTTCACCTTGGCCTACAAGACAAACAACAGACAAACTTTATATTCCCTTATATATTACCTTATATAATTCCCATATGTTCCTTACGTTGATTTCAAAGGTAGTAAGTCTTCTAAAGCCAGTCTTCTTTTTTATTTGGTACATTCACACATTTTCATGCCATTTTGCCACCTCTTTTAATGAGGCTATAGTGTCTTATACTCTATCGTTCCCCAGAGAAGAGTTGTTCTTCAGGTTGTTACTTCTTGCAAAGCGATTCTCGACGTACATCCACCTCTCACAAGTCCCAGGAGAAATGAAACAGAAAAGAAACAAAGTCAATTGACTTTCCAAATCATCCCCAATGACCCACCTTATGAATAAAACATTTTTTTTTTCATTTTTGCATGTGTATCAGTGTGCATCTTGCAAGACAAGATGGATTTGAAGCCTGAAGGTGCTTGGGGATGGTGTAAGCATTGTAGGTTGTTTTCTGTGCTTTAAAACATATCACTCTCAGATGATGACTAAATAGAAAATTAATTGCAAGGATCTTTGTATTCCTTAAAGCAAGTGCACTTTTTCATGTTGTTAATGTTTTAAGCTAACCCACTTAAAATTCTGAACATATAACTTAGTCTGAAAATCTGTACAAACTACATGTAAAGGAATTACAAATGACTTTTAAGGCCATCTTAGCAGTAGTCTTCCACACTCCTCCCACCTCAGGCCTCAGCTAATTGCCTCAAAAGGCTTTTACAAAATATCAATAAAGGCTGACTCTGCAGAAATGACCCATAAACTGCATCATACTGTTTAGAGGTTTAGAGACTTGTAACCTGCAGATGGAATCATGTTAAACTGAATGAAATTAGTCATAATTATTGTATGGATTGTACACATACACATTCATACACATGCATATATCACAGCTCATTGAACTCATTGTCTTCTAGAAGTTATCTCTGATTCTCTTCACTGTATTAACGTCCTCAACAGATCAAATTTCCCAAGATTTTAATCTATTAGCAAATTAATTATTCTGTTAAAGGGTAATTTGTCAGTTTCTAAACTCTTAAACTGTATGTTTAGCCTCTATTCCTTACATTCTGACGTTCATTACTTTCTTATTTTCTGAGATAAGTGCAAAAGGAAGGTATTATATATAAGCTGACCATCTTCTTCCAATTTTGAGCTGCCAAGTAAAGATTTTACTTTAAAAAATCTGTTCCAATCAGTTACAATGACTGTTCAA
This sequence comes from Crenuchus spilurus, assembly GCA_036984385.1. Lineage (NCBI taxonomy): Eukaryota > Metazoa > Chordata > Actinopteri > Characiformes > Crenuchidae > Crenuchus > Crenuchus spilurus. The sequence goes on from BRDA01000776.1 coordinate 53,703, forward strand.
ATAATGTTGGACGAACAGTTGGAAGAAACATTCATGTGTGAAAAATCCCAAACAAATGCAGCTTTAAAAATATATCTAGGAACTAAAAAAACTACATGTTGTTGTGTTCCTCTGTAAATTGTAAGAATTTGTTATTATATTACAAATCATAAAGCACAGCTGATCTGAATGGTTATTTAGCAAAAAGAAATGTAATAATCAACATTTTTAAATTTTATATAGCTGATGTATCTCCCCATTAAAAAGCATAGGTCTTGTGGGGCCGCGAGCGGCTCAGCAAGCTAAAATGCTGACACTATGGCCAGAGGATTGCAAGTTTGAATCCTGGTCATGCTGTTTGCCATCAACAGCCGGGGCCCAAGAGAGCAAAAATTGGCAGTGCTCTCACTGGGTGGGTAGATGGCACTCTCTCTCCCTATCCCTCTAACACTGTAATGTCTGCTGGCCCAGACATCTACTGACTGGTCCATTTGGAGCTGGGAATCCTGTGCTTTCCTCCGAGCGTTTTGGCTCCGCAGTGGCGGTGTATCAGCGGTAGTTTAAAAAAAAGTGTCTGGCATCACACGCAGCGGAGGAGGCTTGTGCTTGACTTCACCCTCCTAGAGTCAGGGACATTGCAAAGTTGGAATGAGTTAATTGGCTACTACCACATTGGGAAGGGGAGAAAATTGGCACAAAAAAAGCATTGGTCTTGTATAGCTGAAATAAATGACCTGGGGTGTTGCAATAATGCCAATCAAGTGGCCAGACTTGCCAATAAGGACTTTGCTAGCATATAATAGCCATGTTCAGGGCTGAATTTAGTTTTTTCTTACTTTTGTTCATTTTTATACATAGAGATCAGAAAGCAAATACGCTACTTTATCTAAGATTACTTAACAATGTGATGCTGTTTAAGGCAAGTATGTGAAGATTTAAGCTCAGAGGTTTCCATTGATAATTGCTAGGGTTTGTGCTTCTTTACTCACTAGCTATGTTAGCCTCTCACTGGTGCTAAACTAAACATGATCACGGGATAAACCATCTCATCAATTTTCACCATGAGCTGGAAGGAAAAAGACATAAGCAATCAATCAGAGTTGCCTACCATGTGACCAGGATTTCAAAGCATAGACAGCCCGAATGAAAAAAGGAGTACAATATGTGAGGTATGATAAAATCAGGTACTTGAAAAGGACTGTAAAAAAACAACAGGTGGCTAGTGTAAGGGGTTAACAATAAAAGCTGTGAGACTGTGAGATAGCACATTTTCATTTCCAATCCTAGAGAAGGTTCAGAGAGACACAGTGGGTCTGCAAAGGTGAAAGAGGTTCCAAATTCAATGGTCTAGAGCCGCCAAACTGAGCCTACAAGAGAATGAGTGCAGCGCTGACGTCAAAGTGTCTTCTTCTTCTTCTTCCTCTCTCTCTCCCTCTCTCTCTCCCTCTCTCTCTCTCTCTCTCTCTCTCTGCCGTTCTGTCTGTTGCTATTTTAGGCTCACATCTTTACTGAGTGGAAGGCAGAGTCACTGTTCTTCACAGGGTTTTCTTCTTTTTACCTCCCCATATGCACACTGGAGTAAACCATATTAAGTGTAGGTGATATAATATCACAGTGTTTAATTTCTGCAAGTCAGAATGGATAGAACCTAGCACCAAAACAGTGCATACTGGCAATGTATAATGATCTTTGAGTTTAACTGCAAATATTTAGTAATATAATTTAATAAAAAAGTGTAGGAAAAAATACACCACTAAAGATGATGCCATAATATGCTGTGTTCCAAATGGACTGACTTTGTTTTCCTGACATTGTCTGTATTACGCAAAACATTTGACAAATAACTGGAAGTTCATTTTAAGTCTGACTTATACTGATGTAAGGACTATGCTTTAAAAGTCAGTTTCCCCGCTCCAAATTCAGTTTAATCTAAGGCTTAAAATGCATTTCTATGACAAATCACAATTAACATTAAAATATGTTCCAAGACAAGCTTTCTGTTATTTAGAAACATCTGTTAAATATTTCATTAATCATGTCTGACAGTGATTACATAATGATTGTCCACATAACTGGAACATAATCCCCTCAATTGGAAAAATTATGATGTTATAATAGGCTGAAATCCAAATAGCTACTTGTTATTAAACAGAATGGATAGATTTTTAAACAACTGGTCTAATAACTGTTTAATTGCAACTGTTCAGTGTTGGACAAGTACTGACATAACCCAGAAAACCTATCTTAGATCTTAAAGTCCAGTGAAGGGAAACACTCTTTTCTGATTAGCTGGCAGGTGTCTATTATTTATGTATAACAGAAATCAGTCAAATCAATTCGACATCTGTGCTCTGGCAGCTTTGAATGGTAACCATAAGAGTATAAATATCTGTTGAGAACCTACAACTACAACAAAGCTAAAGATAAATTGACAATTTTGTGATAACCTTTCATTTGTGAGGACACAACAAAACCTTTGAAGAATGAGACCTACAGAGAAAATAAGACAGAGAAAAGGCACAAATTATGAATGCTATCCACAACAACCAAGCAAATTAGGCCAGCCTGTCCGATGTTATCCTTGTCCATGATAAAAGACAAAAGATAAACAAACAGCATCCTTCCACAAACAGGTCTGCTTCTTTTATGATTACTCCTCACATTTTCTTTATATACATACATACACAAAAAGTCTAAATGTGTGGCAACCAGGGTATAAGAAGGCTGCCTAGGTGTCCTGTTATTAAAAAAATGGACAAGGCAGAGAAGTCCATCAAGTTTTATCCCTTACAAAATAACATTTACCTCCTTTCCTGTAATGGTGTCCAGTATCTCCCACATTGGCTCAAAACTGAGCCACACAAATGAGCAAAATCAATCTACAAAACTACTTACCTGCACCTCGGAATATTGCAAGCAGATTGTAACTTTATAAACCATTCAACTTATGAAGTAATTCATTTGCTGATCCAAATAAAAATGCTTTAAAAGGCAATCTGATTCATTTCAGGCTGTGACAAATTGGCTGGCTACAGAATCACAAGCAACCTTTATACTCTATTCAGTTGGTCTGTTCCATGTTAGCATGCATTGATCCATGTAGTTTTGTGATTAGTTTTTCAGGTTCATCAAGGTCACAGTGATCTTTGGTATGCTTATGTGCCTGCTTTCTGTTGTCATGTTTTGCTCAGTGAGTATAAATATGTAGAATTGTAGGAACTTTTCAGTGCTTAATCGGTGTGTATGGATCACAGGTAAAGATAACCAGGCCTGAGATTAATTATATGAGTCTATAATGAACTCTCCTCTCCTGCCTAATCAACAGCTGGGTCCATTTTCCATCTCTTTGGCTGTTAGCTCTAATTAGATTCCTACATGCTCATGAACACATAATCATTGTCTGGAAAGGCAATAATAAAGTGTCTTAAAATCAGATTCACTTTTGTTTCCATACATAGAATGGAATCAGCGTACTTGATGTTTTAAGAAATTCACTAATAAGTTAGAAAATCACAGCAAATCATCAAGACAAGTATGTATAAGTATTTTGGAATGTCTTTCAAATCCCCTTCTGTTTAAAAAGAGTCAGCAGATTTTCTCGGCTATCAAACAATTGCACTCTCAACATTAGGCACAAATCTTTGTTGTCCTTCATTTTTTGTCACATTACAAATGATGCAAGATACTTTTGAATTTCAGACCATTTCCAAATGGCTTGGATCTGAGTTAGCAAAAAATCATTCAATAATTCACGTGATTTTTGGCTATCAGAAATGTATTTGGTTACAGTCTAGAAATTTTAAAAATCTAAAAATTAAAGCATAGTCTAAAAATATAAATTTTAGTCATAAATCATCATTGAGAGTAGGATTAGAGTAGGACTGATCAATCAGGTTGATCAAGGTGTAAATCTACAGTGGAACCCTGGTTATCATTTGCCCTGGTTATCGTAAAATTATCAACCTGGCTATCAACTTTTTTGGGGAATTTTTTTCCCAGTTATCGTCCATCCATCTGGTTTTTGAAAATTTGCCCATGTGACTCAGGCTAATTTTGCAAATACAGAGCATCCACCCACACTTTGTCACTCACCCATGCATTCATCGTTCATTCTGGCTTTGTTTCTCATTGATAATGCTCAAAACAAACTAAAACTAAAGCAATGGCACGCAGCTCTTCCACCTGAAAACAGGTGAAAATAAAAGCGACCAAGAACAGGTGTACAAAACAAAGGTTGCTAAATGTTCATTTATCCATTTAATCAGTCTTCTTCACATTGTTTTCTGTATGTAAAACTATAGTTATTTATATATAACTATGGGCAATTTAAAACGGATTAATGATGAAAACAGAGGTTCCACTGTACATACTGTCGCTTCCACATCAGCAGATATTACTATGAAGGTAACAACGTATTAGTTAGCCAATGCCCCAGTGCTTGAGAGCCAAGCAGTACCACAAAGCTCAAAAAATGAAAAGAAACAGGAAGAAAACCAGTTAGCCAAAACTACCATTTTCCTGTAAAAAGAAAGCAGTGATCTATGTGGAACATCTGGTAGCTCTGAAGCATCAACAATGCTCACGTCACTTTCCCTGAGTCTCACAGCTGATCCCACTCTGAACAATGCCCATCCTCCACAGTTTGGAGAAGATTCAACATGTGATTCTAAATATATCACTGCCGCAAATCATATTATAAAGTTAATGAAGCCATGCTTCCTGACTGCAGATACTACATTGTAAAAATGTCTCACAAACAAGACATGTTTATTGCATGAATTTGTTGCTTATTTTTGTAAAGAACCTTATATTTTTCAGAAAGAAAAATTCTATAGTTTTATCTAGTCTTTCAAAGCTTTCTAAAGCATTTGGCAAAATTAATATATTGCAGTTATCTTAAAACTGCATTGTTATTAAACATTACATGCCAAATCTATTATAAATGTGGCTGCCCACATGCGGAGATCCATTGTAAAATGATCCATTCAGACACTACAAAAAAGTCTGATTCTACATTTCATGCGAGTAGTAATGTAATGTAGTAGTAGTAGTAGTAACGTAATGTAATGTCAAAAAATAATAATAATAATAATAATCATGTTCCTAAATATTGTTTGCTACATTACAAAATGACTGGTTGTTCCTTAAACATTTTTAAATAGAAAAAAATCTAATAAAAAGAGTGGAGACAAGACAAAGAGTAAGTAAGTAAATAATTGATGATGGTACATTAGCACAGTAAATTGCTCACTTTTTAATACCTTTAACCCAATGGGCCTTGTGACAGGTCTAGTATGAAGAAAAAAGTCAGTTGTTTAAAAGTCAGTTGTCTAGGGTGCCGCTCTCCATGGTGACAATTGTTTTATATTTTCATTTTTAAATAATCATTTCCTACATATTTTAAGTATGTATGTGCTAAGCACGTACATTCATTCATTATTCATTACCACACCCGCTTTATCCTTATCAGGGTCGCGGTTAGTCCCCTACCCCCTCACTGGGCGCAGAGCAGGGCATTACACTATTCAACTAAGCACAGAACAGGGCGCCAGTCCATCGCTGGGTGAACACACACGGACACACATACACATACATGCACACACATGGACAATTTAGAGTAGCCAATTCACCTGACCTCCATGTTTTCGGACTGTGGGAGGAAACTGGAGTCCCCGGAGGAAACACATGCAGACACGGGGAGAACATGGAAACTCCGCTCAGATGTGGACTCGAACCCAAGACCTCAGTGCTGAGAGGCGAACGTGCTAACCACTAAGCCACTGTGCCTGTCAGCTCAGAAGAGAGAGCGAATGAACCAGGAATCAAATTTTAATATATTTTATTACAAGTTATTAAGCACGTACAATAACTTGTAATAAAATATATTAAAATTAGATTCCTGGTTCATTCTCTCTCTCTTCTGAGCTGACAGAAATATCACCCAGTCAGAGAAGCAGCAGCCAATCACTGACCTGCTGATACAAGATACTCGCATAGCAACAAAAATGTAGACAACCGGCCTCCTCATTCTATTGCCTGAAGGGCTTAATTTATCACCACAACAGAGTCAATCAGTGGTTTTAGGAATGTCTGACATTATTGACATGTAATACATGTCTCTAGAAATGCCTAATATTTAGTCTTAATAGTGTTTTTGCTCATGTTATTGTAGACTTCGTTGGTAATCTTTGCACATTTGCATGCAACAAATTACCATTTTCATTAACTATTAATCTGCTGATTTTTAATGCCAATTAAATATACTTACCTTTTCACAGAGGTCTGGTATCCTGAGTTAAATAATATTGGGATGGTTGAGGAAACAATATAGCTTTAACAGCCCCACCTAGAATATTTTTCACCAGCCGCTTCTGCCTGTATCTGTATTGGCCACTTTAACACTATTTTACCAATGTAATAATTAAGAGCTGACATTTTCTGGGTTTTATATCCCTGGACAATGACGCACAAGTCTCACATACATACTGTTGTAATGTTACAAATGTCAACATATTTACATACAGCTATTCAGAATACAGCAGGTTAGCCACATCTCCTGAGACTGAAGCTATATGCAGTGTTTCATCCTAGACTGAAGGGCAGTCAGTCTAGACCAAGCAGAGGTTATCAGTGGTTATCAGTTACTGTAATCTGACCATTTTTTCCAGTAACGAGTAATCTAACGCATTATTATTTCCAATCCAGTAATCAGATTAAAGTTACCTACCCAAGTACCGGTGCGTAACTATTTTTATAATTTTCCTTAGTAAAAAGATATATTTTTACTTTCTTCCTGCGATTTTACTTATTGTTGCGGGATAGTGACACAAATGTAAACAATGGAGGGAAGGGTTATCAAACTAAAACGTCGGCTACAGTCTTCCACAGTCTTTGACTCCCTGCAAACTTCTCCTACTCACTCGCTAAAACAAAACAGCATTTTTGTTAAAGAGACAGTAACCCTTTATACTGACACTGCAGTACTACACTATGAACTAACACATAAGAAACATTTATTTATCTAGTTTAAACCAAAATATTACAAAAACTGTCTCATGTAATCCAAATATCTTAAACCAATAGTCAAAAAATAAATGACTGGTAAATACACAAAGATAAAAGGTTTAATAATTTTCAGTAATTGGCCCATACACAAACCAGTAAGTGGGGAGACCTGAAGAGGTTGGTAGGGCAGTATATACAGGTGCTGGTCATAAAATTAGACTGTCATGAAAAAGTTGATTTATTTCACTGATTACATTCAAAAAGTGAAACTTGTATATTATATTCATTCATTACACACAGACTGATACACTTCAAATGTTTATTTCTTTTAATTTTGATTATTATAACTCACTACCATTACTACCACTACTAGCAGCTGCTGAATGTAACTAATAAATTAACTTGTAATCTGACTTAGTTACTTTTAAAATCAAGTAATTAAAGGAGTAATCAGTAATCAGTAATCAGATTACTTTTTCAATGTAACTATGCCAGAGGATGCAAATGTGTTGGTGCATGAAATTGCAAATCTAGGACAAATGTATGATATGTAGGATAGGTCCCAAAGTGTATTCCAGATTCATAACACAAGCACTAGACAAGCTGATCTAGTAGCCCCCTCTAGTGGATTAGTATTATATTCTGCCTGCTTTCAACAGCCTGAATCAAAAATCCATACAAAACAGCCTTCAGCACCAAAGGTTTACTAGCATATATCATCAAAAACTGTATGGTCAACTGTAGTGTCTGTAAAGCAACAAGAGCCAGTTAAATTGTAGGACATGTATATAATAGCTGATATGATTACACTCTAATAAGCCCAGTGTATTGGACAGGCCTTTCAGCTCCTCATCTGTACATCATCATAATGGCTAAAATACCACAATACTCAATAATATTGATAGTGGCCTTGAGCCTTGCTCTATAAATGGCATGCAGCCCCAGCTGAGTGCTCAAGCATGCATACCAAACCAGACATTCCCTTCTCTCTCTCTCTCTCTCTCTCTCTCACACACACACACACACACACACCACAAACTGGGTAGGGCTGGAGCTTCTCAGCTTCTCAGATCCATGTTTAACCAAGAATTGTCCAAAACAAACTGAACAGCAAGAAGAAGACAAGAGATAAATATATGTATTTGGTGGCTGTGATGCATCAAAAGACTTTTACTCCTCCAGCACATTCATATTAGTACTCAATACATTAGCTGAAGCATAAGCTCATTTGTAGTCTGTACAATATGAGTCAGTGCACGTGGGTCACTGTAATTGCTTGACATTGTCTAGTGCTGTGCTCCAGTTCGGAAGTCATGCATGTGAAGTCATTCCTGCTGCTCGGTTACACACTTCGCTTAGTCAGGATTTTTAGGTTAGAGGGGTACCATCACAGCAGGGGAGGGGATTATTTATTCCACACAAGCATATGTGTGAGTCTAGGACCAAATGTGCACATACTTCTTGAGTAGATCATTTATTTGATATAGTGTACAGCTATCTGCAAACATTTCCAGAAAAGTTGGGACACTTTCTAAAAATGCAATAAAAAATTTTATTGTCATTTTAATTTTTTAAAGTTTATTTAAAGTGCACAATCTTTGACCAATGTGCATGCACACAGAGGAATTTGTGAAACACACACACTAGTGAACACATGTGCCTGAAGTGGTTGGCAGCCCTATCGACAGCACCCAGGTAGCAGTTGTGGGTGCCTTGCACAAAGTCACTTTAGTTATATCCTGCCAGGGGATCGAACACTTTATTTACCAGACAAAAGCACAAAGAACAGATTTTCAGTGTTTTCAATGTTTTTCTGTTTGTTAAATTTAAACAACAATTTAGAAATTGATGACTACAACACACAAAAATGTTGGGACAGAAGCATGAAGTTCACTGGATCACATCAACCTTTCTTTTAAAGATTTTTTTTAATCATTTGGGAATTTAAGATACTAATTGTTGCTTGTTTACTTGAGCTGATCAGCAGTCCAAGGTCACTGTTCTCTGATTCTCCTCTTCATGATGTGCCATATATTTTCAATATAAGTCAGATCTGAACAGCAGGCACTCAGTGTCTACTGTTGTAACTGCAGAATGAGGCCTGGCATTGTCCTGATGAGTTCCTGGGGGAAGACTCTCAAAAAACTTTTTGTTAGTAACAGTGTGAATGGTTTTTTTATGTAACAAATATAATTAATTTCACCATTGAAAATCTTTTCTTTGTCCTTTTCTGTGTTAAAATGATGTTCAAGAGAATTAACAAATTACATATTTCAGTTTTTATTACAATTTTAGGTGTCCCAACATTTTTGGACTCCACAAGATCTCTGAAGGTCCCCTGTCGTATACCAACAGATCCTTTAAATCCTTTGAATTGCAAGGTAGAGCTGCCACAGACCAGACTTGTCTGATCAACACATCCCACAGATGCTTGATCAGATTGAGATCTGAGGAAGACAATTTGGAAGCCAAGTTAACACCTTCAACAATCTGGCATGTTCCTCAAACCATTCCTGAACTATTTTTGCATTGCTTCTGTGAGAGGTCACTGCCATTAGGGGATAGTATTGCTATGACGGGCTGTACTTGGTCTGCAGCAAAGATAGGTGGTATGTGTCAAAGTAACACACACATGAATGCCATAAACAAAAAAGTTTTCCCAAAAGAATATTGTCCAGAGCATCACAATGCCAACATTAACCTTCTTGCTGTGATACCTTTTTCCAGAATGTAGCAAAGATGCTGAGAGCTTTCTGAATGCAGCATTTAAACTTAGACAAACTTTATTGTAATTTCGCACATAGCAAGTGTACACAAAACAAAATGTTCATCAACTTGAAGAACTGATTGCATGCTGCCTAAAATATCCCACCCTTTCCCATTCATCACTGCAATATGCTAATCAGGGTTTTTCAGTTCACCTGCCAGTGGTTTTAATGTTGTGGTCTGTAAAACACAGGAGTGTTACTGCACAAAGAATCAGCCATCCTCTATTTGTCTATCATGGAAAAAGAACTACGACACAACCACTTCTGACCAGATATTATCTGGGTGGTGGACCAATCTCAGCACAGCAGTACACTGTTATACATCACAGGTTCTTCTCACACCTGGTATTAACATACATCTTTGCTGAACCAATTATAAGTGGACAGCACAAAGTACTGGTATAAATAGGGCCCAGTGTACATTGGAGATGTACTGTGACTCAATCACTCAAATAACCCATGGAGGTGGTGTGAACACTAAAGCAAGCTACTGCTGGTTAATATAGCATAGCTGGCCTGCTTATGGACAGGAATGATCCTCTGGCTGTAGCACATGTGAAACAGGTCACAAAATCAAATTATATTTCATCTGAGATGCATCTACATTGAAATGCCAGGCGATTCATCCTAGAGGTCCACTTGTGATTGGAATAGGTGTGAACAGGACCCTAATGGCTATAGTCAAGGCTATAGAATCAGCTGAAGCCAGAACTGATTTGAAAGGAGGTTGTGCATTTTCTGCCTAATTAACATTTATTCTGAATTTAAATGACTGCCAGACATATTACTGCATGCTGTGAGACTAAGTCCACAAATGTCAGCACCAACTGGAAGACAATGGATGACATTAAAGCTCTTGTTTTTAAGACTGAGCAGAGATGACAAGTGTAAATACAGATCAACAGCTTGCATAGAATGGCTGTCCTAACAAGTCAGCACCACTCCAATTAAGCCCAGCTAAAAAGACCTGGCGTAAAAGAGAAGTTAAGGGTGAACAAAAATTACCAGCATACAGTATGTCACTGTTGGTGAGAGTCATTGTGGTTATGCATACTGAGTGACAGAAAGATTGGCAGCGTTAGCATATACAGGAAAAACAGAACCAGAACAGAATCTCCTTACTGAACTCTGTTCACCAATAACACGCACATATCTGAATTGTACATTAATTGCATATTATCACAGCTTTTACATATTCTGCACATACAATTAATATCTAATCCTTCCTTTGTGATTTAACCAGTAATTATTCTATCTGTATATCATATCTATAGTATTTTCTATTCCATCTGTAGGTCATGTTTATAGTATTTCTATTCATCATGCATATTATGTCCCTAGAATACATTTACATGTAAATTTGACAACAGTTTTTAGCTCTATAATATATTCACATGTATATTTACAACCCAGATAGCAAAATTATTCTGGCTCACATCTGGCCCTCATCCCTGATTTCATTTTGGGCCACTTGCCACATGGATTGACGTACTGCTCATAGACTGCTAGACTGATAGACTGTTTCTGGTTGCAAGATGTGGGCCACATACTGTATATGCCAGATTAGGGCTACATGTCAGCCAAATGGAGATAACACTGCCATATCTCAGCCAGAAGTGGCCCACATCCATATGACATCTGGGAATAGTTTTACAATACCTCTCAAATATATTCACACGTATATTTGTCCATATCATGTCACACGCCGTCATCGCTTCGCGATGGTAGGTTGCACAGACGAGTCACTTCTCTCCAATGCCATCTGTCTCTGGTTGCTTGTAGCAGGCTAGCACCTGATAATCCAGTCCATGTCTTG
>BRDA01000777.1:9811-23225 GCA_036984385.1 Crenuchus spilurus
TGATTACACACTTTATCTTTATTTAAATAACCTCAGATTACAAAACCGCAGCTCATATGTACTGTGCTCCGTTCCTGGAAATCAGCACCATTTGTAACACGGATGCAGGAGATACTCTGACTTGGTTTCTGAATGTCTGTAATGACTCAGGTTGAACACTGGGGGGCAACAGTGAGTGTACACATTGTCCATTTAGCCACTGAACATATGGGTCAGTCATAGAGCAGGTATTATTTGGATGGTTCCCACTAACAAACCACCACCACCACATCACAGTCACTGAGAATGATCCATTGCCCAAGTAATACAGTACCTGCTCTGTGCAGCTGTATGATCAGTGGACAATAAGGGTATGTGTACCTAATAAAGTGGCCAGTGAGGGTATGAAGCCCAGGTGGGATCCAGCAGGTTCCACTTTGAGAAAGGCACTGAAAATATGTTCTTACTTCCTCAACTCTTGGATTAAACTTGTAAACGACAGAAGGCCTCTTGTCTACAGACCCAGAAAGGCAACATTACAGCCTGCACATTATTTTCTAATGAAGGACATGCAAGCCCACACATAAACCACCAGTAACACATGAAATATTTACACATCCATCTCTCCTTACAGACACTCAGAGACCTCAGCAGCTTCTCTGTTCTCCTCTCACCTGAACACAAGCATTCCACATTACCAGCACTGCTCAGAAACCGCTGAATGCTTATTTTTAGCAGTGTCTGCGTATCAGGAAGCTAAATTTGGTTATTTCTGAATTTCTCACCAGTAAAAGTCTGTTAGAGCTCTTACCCCACTGCCCTGTTTGACCCAGTAGCTCAGCCACCAGTTACTGAAGGCAGTGCTGCCCACGTTGAGGATGAAGAGCGCCAGGATGAAGAGGAAGACAGGCAAGCCACCTAAAGCTTGGATATAGACTCCATACACGGCACAGGGCACCGAGCCTTTACCCCTCTCCTCAACCTGCATGAGCTGACCTGGAGCACAGAGAGAAGAAACTCATTTCAGAAAGACAGCGTGGAGTATAGTTACACCCCCGAGCTTCAGAAACTCATTTATATATACAGGAAATATATTTAAAAACAGAAGTGACTGAATAAACAGAGGTGTTGGCTACACACTGCTCATTACAGTTTTTAGACATTGTATGTGGTTTTATTTCTAAGGCTTAACTAATGTGAGCTGACACTCCGTTTTCCTCAGCCACTAACCCTACACTGAATATTCACGAGATAGGTGTGAACACTCAAGCTGAGAGCTCTTTGTTCAAGTGAGAGTTCTTTTATTTGGTTGTTGCACATTCCACGGTCGCTAATCCATCAACGGAATGTCTGGAATTACCATGTCGTTATCAGGAATGACAGACTGCGCGAGTTGGTGTAAAATCAAGTGCAGCTGCCTGACTTGCGCTGAAAAATGTGCGATTACATTAAATATGCTTGAGTGTTCAGTTTATAATCAGAGTACTGATTTGGCATCGAGTATCTGATACTACACCAGGTATCAGTATCAAAATCTAAATTCTGGCATCCTGTCGGCCCTAATTTGACAATATCTGACATGTACAGTCTGTTTGAGTGCCCAGAACCTACCGCTGTCCTTACTGGGAGGTTTCTCCTTTTTCCCAGATCCTGCCTTCGTGCTCTCAGACGGCTTCTTCAGGGAATTCCCAGAAGTTTTGTTTGGTACCTATTACAACACAACCTCATTATCACATGAACACAAAATCTGTGGACTTACAAATGAAGTATGAATCATTGTGGTAATTATTCTGTTTTTAGGATCATTACTGCCATCTCCATACAATCAGACATCTGTCTGCAGCCACACAGGAGCTTAAATCTCTTAAAACTCACTTTCATACAGTTGTTATAAAGTAACTACAGCAAATAAATGCAAAATATTGATGTATCTTGTAAAAGAACCCTTGAAAATGTGTTTTATGATGTGTAGTATAATAACACATGCTTAGAATTTACCGCTGAACATTAGAAATGTTGGTGCTTATAGATTTTTTGTCCCAGAAATCAGTAATTTCAGGCTGCACAGCACTAAATGGACTTTATGTGGGTTGATCGTGCAACTCACATTGATGCCACGAGAGGGCGTCCTTCAGCAGGACAGTAAAAATCAACATGTTTTGTTATTTAGCTTTAATATGACTCCTCCCTCTTGGGTGGAGCTTAGAGAAGAAGAACGTTTCGAAGCTCTGAATGTGAAGTTAATATGCCTGACCTCAATAAAAGGAGCCTCTCCAAGCTGGAGGTTGTTGAACATGGCTGCGTAGTCTCCGTTCAGGTTCATCAGGTCCTCGTGGCTGCCCTGCTCTGTGATACTCCCCTCGCGCATGAAGATGACATCATCACAGTCCACCAAATACTTCACGTAAACAAAACAATCACATGTACAGTTATTTTAAACAGGCATCTTTAATAATAAAAACTAAATGTAAAAAATGACTGTATGTTTGTCCACACCTGCAGCTGGTGAGTAACAAAGATGATGGTCTTCCCACGCAGCTGCTTTTTGATGGCATTGTTAAAGATGTGGTTTCCCACATGGGCATCCAGGGCACTCAGTGGGTCGTCCAGGATGTAGATGTCCTTGTCACTGTACAGCGCACGGGCCAGACTTATCCGCTGACGCTGACCACCACTCAGATTAGCTCCTCTTTCTCCAATCTAGAGTTCAAAATAGAGTGGGGAACATGTTATGAAACCCTTTTTCAGTGTTTTATGCAGGCGTCTGTGGATCCGGAGCTTCTACCAACTCACAAATTGGAAATAAAAGGCAACCTAGTCCAAATTTCAAGCTGTTCAAACATTGCTCCCTTGGCCACGCCCATTTGAGTATCCCCTCCCACGACTCTGAGAACTGCTTTTGCTAGGGACGGGCCATAACACTCATTCTTTTTGATCTGATATTAAGCAGACTAATATCCCAATATCAATAATGATACCAATATAAGATCCAGAGAATTAGGTCAAAAAGCATCATATATGCTATTTAATTGAACTTATCCCTCTGGAGTCGGCTCTTCCTTTAGCGGGATATTAACAAAATTCTGCAAAAACATTTATATAACTCTGCAAGATTTTATCCTAGAAACAAAACTAAACATACACAGGAAACCATAAAGGGTTTAGTTTTCAAATAAATATATATTTTATATATATATATATATAGCTTGAATCGAAATACAATTTTAGTTATGTGTGAGATGAGCTTAAATAAGCAGAGACACATTTTTCAGAGCAAGTCTGAAAAAAAAAAGAGCGCAGCACTTTTTTCCAGCCAAATGATGTGATCTGTCATTCATATGATAATGATATGCTAATTCCGGACATTCCACTGGTGGATTGGCGGCCCAGGAATGTGTGCAAACATCAATTTTGGCTCTAGAAACAGAGGGGGGCAGCCGTGGCCTAGTGGTTAAGGATCTGGTCTGGGGACCTGAAGGTTGCCGGTTCGATCCCCGGCCAGGTCACGACTGAGCAAGGCACCTAACCCCCAATTGTAAGTCGCTTTGGATAAAAGCGTCTGCTAAATGTCTCAAATGTAATGTAAATGTAAACAAAAAAGCTCTCACATGAACAAAGACCTCTCATCTCATAAATATTCAATCTAGGAACTACTGAATGAGTCAAATATGTCATCTCCCATTAGTTAAGCTTTAGAAATAAAAGCACATACAATGTCTAAAAACTGTAATGACCAGAGTGAGACATCAGCTGTGCTGGGTTATCCTCTTTGTGGGGCTCTGAAAACGGCTGTATTTTACTTTTAAATTTACACCATTTGGCAGAGTCTCTTATCCAGACAGCTTCAGCCATGTGACAATGTAGGAGTTAGGCTTCCAGCCCAAGGACTCTTATTGGTATACGGTGCTGTGCTTGTCCAGAATTGGGGTAACATTACCCCCAGCAAATTGATGGGAACTGGGTATCGTGTCCTCTTTAATAGCTTCATTTCACCACAATACACTACTCACTAGTGTTCAGACTACAGCAGAATAATCTACAGAAGTGTTACATGAGTATTTTGAAGGCTTACCTCAGTCAGGTCAGCGTTAGGAAGAATGGCCAAGTCTGGTCTCAGACAGCAGGCACTCAGAACAGCCTGGTACCTTCAGGAAGCACATGAAGAGAGTTAGAGAGATGCTAACATAGAAAAGATCATATTTACCACTAGAGGATGACCAGAATGCACCACAGCGTTACTGGACCTAATTTGGACATCTCTTATCAAATCAATGACTTGATTGATTTATGTAACTTAATAACAAACAGTTCAAATGAGTCATGTGCTCTACTAAGTGTTCTCATCAATTACCATGAGGGTTCACCTTCAAATTAGGAGCTTTAGTGTTATAATCTTGTCTATCACTTGTTGTTCTTTCACCAACAGTGAATGTTTTTTTGAGTCTAATGGCTCTCTCATTGGTGACACTGATGATTCACCCTCTCCACCTACTCAATTTGGTAGATCATAATTAAATGTATTTAAATTAATTCATAAACATAATTAACATTCACTTTACAGCCTCATTACTCAGTTCTGATCTTTTGCCCAGATCAGATTTGACTATCTTGATGGATGTATTGATACATTTATGTCTTCATCACCAACAGCAAAAACGTCATATTTGTACAGGGTTGCCAGGTTTGCAAAAATGCATGCACTTCAGAGATGGAAGGATGCAGCGGTTTTGGTTTAAATAGAAAATGTAGTAACATTAGAAGAATATTTACTTATTAAAGCTTCTTCAAATGTCTGTGATTAGATGATTTAGATTTTGGGCTAGTTTCATCTTGTGTAGAACTCGGTAGAGGGATTTTGGAGATCTGGCAACCTTGTATTTGTTTATCCAAACAGGTAAAACAGACGTGTTAATAGCTGATGATGGTGTTTAGCTCAGGAGGACAGTAAACAGCTGGTGGTCTGTACATGATCAGGTGGAGAAGGTGAATAAAAGCCAGTCGGCTGATGTTTTAGCAGCTCTGTGTGTAAACAGAAGTGAAGTCAGAACTGGTTTAAGCACTAAACACATGTGAACAGACACAAAGACACATCAGATCTGATCCGACCATCACATTCAAGTCACATGACCATAAACTGGACGTATCTGATCTAGGACCACATCTGAAAATGTCTCAAATCTGATTTGAAAAACATCACATCTGTGTTCACATTAAGGCAAAAAATCTGATTTGAGTCACTTCAAGCCTGGTAATGTGAACGCAGCCAAACTGCACTGAATTATAGAGTGTCTACAGCCGTAAGGGAAGCTGTGGACTCTGGGTTAGGGAACCACCATTGCATCTGATCCCATGAACCCAGAACCAACCAGCTCTGAAACTCACCTCTCTTCCTCAAAATCTTTCCCGAACAGGATGTTGTCACGAAATGTGGCGTTAAGGATCCAGGCCTGCTGAGCCACATATGCAAAATCTCCATTAACAGCCACCGTACCTTCAAGAAGAGTCATCTGACAGACAGGACAGCGTATATGATGTATTATGACGTGATAACACAATATTCTTCTTCTCTTCATTCTGTAGGCTCTTTGGACCGCTGGCGATCCAGTTTCAGTTCCTTACCTGGCCGAGGATGGCGGAGATGAGGGAGGTCTTTCCGCTGCCCACGCTACCACAGATACCCACCAGTTTACCCTGTAGGTAACGAGACATGTTAGAAGAAGGTTCTGGATTTTGACCAAGTGGTTAAGAGTTATCTCGTATTAAAATGTATAAATATTTATAGCGCAAACCTTTTAGCCATAACATTAAAACCACCTCTATCTACACTTATTGTCCATTTTATACAGACTGTAGATCTGTTTCTCGGTGTGCGATGTTCTGGTATAGTCAGGATCCTAACAGAGCAGGTTGATCACTCTCAGCACTGCTGTGACAATGACGTGGTGGTGGTGTGTCAATGTGTGTCAGATGCAGCTATATAACAGAGTATATAGATTAACTCAAGTGCACCTATATGGTCAGTGGAGCTAAAGTGGCAGGAGGTGGTTTTAATGTTATGGCTGATTGGTGTACACCACAATCATAGCAGTATAAATATATACCGGTACCTGTTGTATGGTGAGGTCAATACAGTGCAAGGTTCTCTGCAGCCGTTGACTAATGGTGGGCACGTGGAGGGTGTGGTCATCTCCACTTGAGGGCGTGTCTCCAGTGTTATCAGTGAACAAGTGACTGTTCTGCTCCTCCTCTGCCGTCCCACAATGCCCTTGGTCCGCCTGCTGATGGCGTTTCTTGCGGGCTGCTCTCTGACTTTGGCCTACATAAGGGGTCCCGCGAGGGGTGGGCTGGGCACTATTGCTCGCAGCGTCCCAGGCCAAACTCGCCCCGCTCAGCTCCACGGCCGCGTTTGGGTTCTGCGGCCTCTCGTGGATCATCGTGACTTCCGCCATCAGGAGAACGCTCTGAGACACAGGAGAGATGTAGGGAGATCAGCAGAAGACGATGTGAAGAGTCTGACATACGGACAAAAGTACTCATTATGAGCTTGTCCTGCTTTTGTCGGAGAAACTGTTCATTGTCCATAAAGTACTGGATGTAGCAGAGAACACGGGTCCACAATGGTGAGGGGCTCTAGCCCACTCCTTGTATTAGACATGGTGCCAACAGGTTCATGTGCAGTCCTAATCTATTGGCAGAACAGGGGCTAGACAAGCTGTGTCAGCTGAATGCTTTAATTAGAAGGGTTGTCCACAAACTTTTGGACACATTGTATAGACGACTCATCATCCTTCTGCAAAAGTTTAACCCCCTGCAGTCTGAGGGTGTTTCAGACACTCTGATGTAGCCCTGACATTTTTACAAATTACACACATCTAAAATTATTTATACCCAAAGTGTTACACAGACTTTAGTTCAGCACAAACTCAGCAACAACAGAGTCAGAACAGTAAGAGTGTCATAAATCTGTATTCTGATTAAATCTGCTCTAAACTTAGACTTTACAAAAGCCTGTTTTCAGATGTGCTGATATACAGTGGTAACCCTACTTACGAGCATCCCTACTAACGAGTATTCCAGGTAACGAGTTGAAATCTCGGAATATTTTGTTCCAGGTAACGAGTAAAATTCCAAGTAACGAGTAGCATAAATTAGTTCAAGTATGCCAACCGCTAGGGGCGCGGCGGTCGTAGCATCCCCTAGATGCTAGCGTAGTGAAAGTGACACAAAGACAGCAAAAGGTAGTGAACAAGAAAGTTAGATACATTTTACTTTTACTTTTCATATGATAAGTGTAACCATGCCATACACGTACGCCCGTCCTCCTGTCCTCCTTAGCGGCCAGCCTACATGAGCACCGTCGTCTCGTTTATGTTTTAAAAACCCATATAAACACATTATTTAGCATATTAAAGTATACTGTATATTGGCCGGCTGACACTGATTAATCACTTTTACATGTATTCTTATGGGGAAAATGCATCCAGCTAACGAGCAAACCAGCTAACGAGCTCGGCTCCTGCACGGATTAAACTCGTAAGTAGGGTTACCACTGTATTGTGAAAAAACACTCTAAACATTTCTAGACTTTTGAGCTCAGAACTGAATAAACAGAGGTGTTGGCTACACACTGCTCATTACAGTTTTTAGAACTTGTATGTGGTTTTATTTCTAAAGATTAACTAATGTGAGGTGACACTCCGTTTTCACTCAACCACTAACCATACATTGAATATTTATGAAATACGTGTGAACACTCAGGACAGGTCTATTGTTTAGGTTCACCTCAGGTAAGAGGCCTTTGCTCTTCAACATTCCACAGATTCCAGGCCGCTGGTACCCACAATGGAATGTCCGGAATTACCATGTCATTATCATATGAATGACGGATTGTGTCTTTTGGCGGGAAATTATACACAGCTGTCCGAGTTGCTCTCACAAACATGTCTCTGCTTATTTAAGCTTCTCTCACTAGAATCTAAATACATACTTTGATTCAAGCTACATGTACAGTGGAGGAAATAATGATTTGATCCTTTGTAAGTTTGCCCACTGACAAAGATATGAACAGTCTGTAATTTTAAGGGTATTTTTATTTTAACAGTGAGAGACAGAATCTCAAAAAGAAAATTCTGAAAATTACACTTTATAAAATATAAAAAAATATACAAATTTATTTGCATTTTGCAGAGAGAAATAAGTATTTGATCCCCTACCAAACATTGAGAGTTTTGACTAGTACTGACCAGTTAGATGCTCATAATCAACTCGTTACCTGCATTAAAGACAGCTGTCTTAAATTGTCACCTGTATAAAAGACACCTGTCCACAGACTCAATCAATTAGACTCTAACCTCTCCAACATGGGCAAGACCAAAGAGGTTTCTAAGGATGTCAGGGACAGGTTGCCAAGCGACAGCCTCAAAATACTAATGATTTAGAGATAATCTGTAAAGAGGAGTGGACCAAAATACCTATGTATTACCTATATGTCAGGACATGTGCGTAAACCTCATCATCAGCTACAAAAAACGTCTTGACTGCTGTGCTTGCCAACAAGGGTTTTGCCACTAAGTATTAAGTCTTGTTTGCTAAAGTGATCAAATACTTATTTCTCATCGCAAAATACGTAAATTTAGATATTTTATAAAATGTAATTTGTAATTTTTTGGATTTTTTTTGGAGAAAATCTCTCACTGTTAAAATAAACCTACCCTTAAAATGATAAACTGTTCATATCTTTGTTGGTGGGCAAACTTACAAAATCAGCAAGGGATCAAAATGATTTCCTCCACTGTATTTGAAAAGTAGACTCTTTAAGGTTTGCTGGGTATGTTTAGTCCAGAGGGTTAATCTTAAGTCAAAGGCTTAAATCACTGGTAAGACTGAAAAGCTGCAGGACATCATGTTCGACCCATTTCCAGTATATGACTGTCATCCAACCATGAATCGTTCTCAATATTCTGGCCTGAAAAAAAAAATCATCACCCACGTTAGCACATTTCAGCGTAATCCCCAGAGAATCCCCGGCATCTCTGCCTGGCATGGGAAACTGAGGAGTCAGCACTGGCATTAGCTGACCCTCTCCAGGCTGTGTGTATTAGGAAGGGGGAGCTGGCAGGTCTTAGAAACCCCTCCCAGCTTATTCAGCACATTCCAGAGAGTCACCCATCTAAACCAGAACAAACACACACCTCTCCAACACTACCTGCCCAATCCCAGGATTTAGGGACAAGGCAACTCCCAAAGATGTGCTGCCAACAGACCTAAAACCTAAGCTAACGCAGGACAGCGGCTAGAGCAGATATTTGGAAGTGTGAAGTGGTAGAAATGGATGTATATCATATATACATTGTCATATCAGGACATTATGACCTAAATAACCAGACCCGGCTTAGATGACACAAGCAAAGCTGAATAAAAAGTATCCGGAGGCACTCGTGCCCATTCCAACTGTGGCACATGGACTGCTCTGTATCGCTCACTGGTGCCCATGAGGCACAACTATTATTCAATGTACCAGAAGCCCAGTATACCTTCACTACAGAACATCTCACACAGTTAGTGGTTTCTGAGATGCTGCCTCCACCTGGTACCCTGTTATCATACAGCATCAGTCACATCACGTCCTTTACCCATGATGATGGTTTTACACTCTGATACATCTGACTAGTGTGCTCACTCATTTATTTGTGCAGTAAACACGGTCACATGACGTCCCAAGCTCAAACCAGGGCTTGTCATAATGTTCGGATATGACTGTATACATTAGCGCATAAATGTCATTACCAGACTCGCTGTAGTGACCCGATCAGTCATCAGGTACCTCAAGTTTTTACTGAACTGAGGAAATCTTTAGTTACAGAGCACCAGTGAGCTGGACTTTACTACAGGACTTATAAAAGTTTACTTTCAGTATTCTCTTATTCTTTTATTTTTTAACTTTATTTTATTTAATCTCGACACTATAACCATTTGTATTTATTTATTTTTTACTTTATATATATATATATATTAGGTTTGTGTATCTGACCAATAAATGATGATCCGATATGTATCTCGATTCATGCGGTACGATACGATTCAGAAACGATATATTTTCAATTGGACCGATTCGGTTCGGTTCGATTCAGTAGAATTTTCATACAATTGGGTTCAGTATAATATTGTAGGAAATAATACGAGTTACCGGTACTTGTTTCAAATAGATCATTTACATTATGATTCAACATAAGTTATTATTAAAATGTGTTTTTGCTTTCAGACAGATTAATGAAATACTAGAGAACTAGTAAAGTTGTATCTGACATGTGAAGTCAGAAACAGTAAAATACTGTGGTGTTGGGATGTGGTACCGGGGCTCCAATGTTTTAAACAAGTCCCCAAAGCCCTCATTCTCCACCACACAGTCTGGTCTTAAGTCTTTGACAATGAACCGGGTTATTGAAGCCGTTATTACTTTGGCTCTATCTGAGTTGTGGTCGAGTTTTGGCTGAAGACGTCCTGTTTTTCTGTGTTTTTGTCCTGTAATGTGTTTGGGCTAACGGTGCTAGTGTCCTCATCACCACTTTCATCATGTCACCTCACCAAATGAGTGGTGAGGTTTGTAGTAATGTACTGGAATGCGGCTTTACATTCTTTGCCAACAGCAACGGTTTCGTCTAGTTTTCTGTTCTTCGTTTAAAAACTGAACTTGACTGTGACGAATATCGCGACAGTTACTCAGAGAGAGACAGAGAGAGAGAAAGAAAGAGAGAGAGAGAGAAAGAAAGAGAGAGAGACAGAGAGAGAGAAAGAGAGAGAGAGAGAGAGAAAGAAAGAGAGAGAGACAGAGAGAGAGAAAGAGAGAGAGAGAGAGAGAGAGAGAAAGAAAGAGAGAGAGAGAGAGAGAGAGAAAGAAAGAGAGAGAGAGAGAGAGAGAGAGAGAGAGAGAGAGAGAGAGAGAGAGAGAGAAAGAGAGAGAGAGAGAGAAAGAAAGAAAGAGAGAGAAAGAGAGAAAGAGAGAAAGAGAGAGAGAGAGAGAGAAAGAAAGAAAGAGAGAGAGAGAGAGAGAGAGAGAAAGGAGCAGCAGCAGCAGCGCACATCAGCAACACCAAATCGATTGACAGCTATTTAATCGGGCCACCGGCCGGTTTATGCTACAAATAGACCGATTCAGGGGTCCATGTACCGATGTATTCACATCGTTTAGGTCAAAACCGGACTTCCGATTTAAATCGGTTATTTTTTACACCCCTAATATACTTTTTTTATATATTTATATATATATAATTTTGTTTGCTTACTAGTTGTTTTTATTTTCATTTTATTTAGCTTTATCAGAACTCTTTTACTGTTTTATTTATTTTTGATTATTTATTTATTCTCCCCAAATCATTTCACTGTTTTTATTTATGTATTTTTAACACTTTTTATAGCATGTTACTTGACTATTTTTTAAATTTAGTTTGCCTATTTATGTTTTTCTGTTAAAATCTTTATTGTCTTATTTTATTTCATTTTCCCTGTTCTTAATTAAATTCATTTCTATTGCTCTTAGATTTTATTGTCAGTTTATTTATGCAGTTCTTTGATTTTAGATTAACCTTAAGACGGCGTTTTAGGGCCACTCTTAAAAAAATAAAAACAACTGACTTTGATAATAAAGTCATAATATTACAAGAATAAAGTGGCATTAAAGACAGGAAAGTCACATTATTACAGCCAAAACGATAATCTCCTGGTGATAAAATGAGGGACGTTGAGGATTTGGTAAAGTTATACTTTTGTATCTGATTTACCAATAAAGAAATACTCAATCTGCTGGCCTCGGGAGCAGTAAGTTACTAGAGGGCTCCTTCAGGATCGATCATCTTGATTAGCATTCTCATCGTCTCCTGTGAAACTACATGCCCTTTTCATATGGCACCAATAGCCCTGTAGTCGGCCACTGCCCACGAATTCTCCTTCAATAAAAGAGATTAAGTCTGGTTCTTTCTTCTGAATAAACACAGTTTTATTGTTCTTATACTAAAAACAATCTGATGCTGCTGGTCTAGCAGACCAAGTATTTCTTTATTGGTATATCTGATATTAAAGTATAACTTTATATTACGACTTTATTCTCTAAATATGACGACTTTATTCTCTAAATATTACAATTTTATTCTTTAAATAAAGACTTTATTCTCAAAATATTAAGACTTTATTCTCAAAATATTATGACTTTATTCTCTAAATATTACAATTTTATTCTCTAAATAAAGACTTTATTCTCAAAATATTAATACTTTATTCTCAAAATATTAAAACTTTATTCTGGAAATACCATATTATATGTCCTTTTAAAAAAAAAATATTATGAGTTTATTCTCAAAGTCAACTGTTTTATTTTTTTAAGACTGGCCCCAAAATGCCGCCATAGAATCTGATCAAATTCCATATTTAATTTCTTTTTTAGTTCCTTTAAGTTTTAAATGCTCAGATGCACTGAAAACAAGTGTCACCCTCAAAGAAATTCCAAGTGAATATACACTGACTGACTGACGTAAAAGCCGGAAAGACAAAGACGGCCTGATTAATTGACCGCAGAAGCCTCACCTTGAACCTGTCCATGGCCACAGAAGCTTCAGAAAGGGACTTCACTGAAAAGGGAGTGACCTTCAGGGCAAAGGTCATGGCATTGAACACAGTCACCACAGTAAATGCCTGCAGAAGAATAAACGTACAGTGTTACAGCTCGCTTACAGAATAAAAAATAATACAGTAACACCTCTACAGATACCAGGTGAAGAGCTTACCTGTGCAGCAGTGAGGTCATAACCCAGTAACATATGTGTGGAGAAGGTGGCCACGCTAGCAATGACCACGACGATGGGAGCCACACCCACAGTTATGCTTTGGAAATATCCTGTACGCTCCAGGATCTGCCGCTCTTCATCTCTTATTCCTGACATGGGCACAGACAGGATGAGTTAAATAGACATATATAAGAATAAAACAGAACAGAAGAATATAGTTATAGAGAATAAAATAATAAACACTCTAATTACAGCACACTTATTTCACTACAGGTGTGCAAAGGCTTTACTTTCACTTTCATCCAGAGCTGGTGTTCAAAATAAGACCAAGGGCTAAAAACAGCGGGAAAACAGCAACGTATCTCTGCTTATTTAAGCTCCTCTCACAAATATCCAAAATGTATATTGTTTCAAGCTATATATTATTTATTTATTTATTTATTTATTTATTTATTTTTAAAAGTAGACCCTTTATAGGTTTCCGGGGTATGTTTTGCTATACACGTATTTTTGTATAATATGTATTTTGTATTTTTTGCGGAATTTCATTAATAGGCCGCAGACGGGAGAGTCAACTCCAGAGGGTTAAAGCACAAACTGCTTATAATTTGAATTTCAATGGAAAAAGTACAGATTTACATTTAACACCAGTATATATT